>JAGKTI010000303.1:91666-114922 GCA_018397915.1 Birgus latro
CTATCTCTATCTCTATCTCTCTCTCTCTCTCTCTCTCTCTCTCTCTCTCTCTATCTCTATCTCTATCTCTCTCTCTCTCTCTCTCTCTCAATCTGCTAAACTTTAACAACCATCTGTGTGAAGGAAAGCAAGGGCGGGAAAATGATACCATTCACTGCAACATGACTCTGCAACCCTTGTCATCCTTAGTAATAAACGAATCCACATCACACATCAACGAAGGATATCTGAATACTGGGAAACACTGTCACTATTAACTCTACTATGCTATTCTAGACGATATTTAACTAGGACTTTGTGTAGGAGTCTGAGAGTGCTAATACTGCCACCATTAACCCTCTCACGGTCGGAATAACTCTAGAATGCTATTCCAGCTGACGCGAGAGGAGTGTATTGAGCTGTGTGAGTTATAAGAGGCAAAACTGGGCCTTAATGTAGCACTGGGACCCGAGTATATATTCAAGGAAGGGAAGAGAGAGAGAGAGAGGTGGAGTGGCAGCCATCACCTCGAACACCTGAGAGGCCCTGTAGTGCTCCAAGTGGTACAGAACTGTGGAACATGTAACAATGTTGTTATTCGGAACAGCTAGCAAAGTCGTTATTTAGAACATGTAACAGTTATTATTCGGAACATGTAGCACAGTCGTTATTCAGAACATGTAAGTCGTTATTTTGAACATGTAACAGTCATTATTCGGAACATGTAGCACAGTCGTTATTCAGAACATGGAACTAAGTCGTTATTTGGAACATGTAACAGTCGTTATTCGAAACTGGTCACAAAGTATTTATTCTGAATTTGTAACACAGTAGCTGTTTGGAACAAGTAACACAATCGTTATCTGGAACATGTAGCAAAGTCGTTAGTAATTTTGGAATGTATAACAATGTCGTTACTTGTGACATTTAGTAGGAAGCAAAGGTATTACGTGCTCTTCCATGTTTGTTTTATATATTAGTATTTGTTTTGCGTGTATACGTAGCAAAAACATTGGGTGTCCACACTGAAATGTGGAAACTGTTCGAGTGTGCGCAGGTGTTCAAGTCGAGTAACTTTCAATGAAAACTGTGTTAAGCACAAATGTTAATCAGTCAGAATTTTCCACTGGAACTCACCTTTTCCACTGGTTGAAGTGATTTTTGTCTTGTTGTTTGCTTTCCACAAAAATCATATAAGCAAGTAGCAGCTTGTATCTGGTGCCAAAACTAATTCGCACATTTTGTATATTGTGAAAGTGGTGCCGGACGTCAAACAAAATCACACGGTCTCTGATACAGTCGTTATTTCTGGTCCAATTACTGTATTGTAAGTTAAATGGCGAATCTTATGTTTTCAAGGATGGCCAGTCACATGAACTACCCTAAACAATCCCAGCTGGAATACCTTTAGCGCTATGGCAATTATGAGAATATTTTTCATTAAAAAATCTGGTGAATTTTGAGAAAGTCTGTTTCACATTGGTCACATCAACTTTTCATGATGATTTGAAAAAGGTGAAATGTGTGTGCTAAGTTCTATTTAAAAAAAAAACACGATTCGAGGCTGCTTCAATATAGCTCCCCTCCCCCCTCCCGCTGGCCTGGGGGAGCAACCTTTGTGTGTAAATGTTCTTGCACGCTTGCTTCGCTTGCTCACTCGAATAATTATTCTGTTCTAGATAAGAATATGAGTTACTCCATGCAACACAAACGGCTAATGTACTGAAAGATGAAGAGTAAATTTTAAGCCACACACATACTGTATATGCTCTTAATTGCAAAGGAAAGCTACAAGCTTATCAAGTCTGCTCATACCGGCAGCTTATGCCAAAAGTTATTCCAAGTTGCAGTAGTTAGGGATGATGACACGAGCGACACTGCTTCACTGCTGACTATCTTACATACGTGACGTTGGCGTCTAAGCAGTTAGTTTACTTGTGTACACTGTCGTCATCCGTAGTTGACGTTGCTGACTGACATAGCGATAGAGAGTGAGATAAACAACGCAGTCACACACAGGTCTGAGGTAGAAAAAAGTGTTCACAGGAGTAGGTTAAGGCAGTGAATGACTAACTTAAATCTTTCGTGTTTTTTCTCCTGGAATGCAATTTTTTTCCCATAAAATTGATGAAGTATTGCAGAATGTTGGTAATGTATCTAACACAAAATACAGTGTCCAGTTTTGAGTATTGTTGCTCCAGGAAATTATGCCAATACTCTAGGGTAAATTTTGATAACATAAAAATGAGTCTGTGGCAGAGCTAGTGGGAGGAGGGTGAAACGTCCGCGAGTTCGGGGTCCATGTGTAGTTGATGATGGGGTTATTTTTTGCCACATGGACTCTTGTTATCTTTGAACTAGGCCAGGGAGGGAGCACTGAATGTAAAGGAAAAATTCATCTGTTGATATAATGTATGAGATTGCAATTGCCAAACCATAGCCCTTTGTGTGTCAGAATAAAACCTATCGCATTTCGTAGATCTGGGAAATTGGTTATACAGTAACGTGTAACCTTTGGCTGTGGTAGGGAAAATACAAAGACAGACCGTGATGCATTATTATTATTATTATTATTATTATTATTATTATTATTATTATTATTAACGCGTACTTCAGCTTTGTCTAGGGTGTAAAGTTATGTAAGTATATTTGTGATTGAATACCGTTGCTACATGTTCCTCTGTCCCGGTGGATGTTTGGTGAGGTGTGGGAGGAGGAAGCACCGCCTATGCACCCCGACGAGGTCAGGTCAGGTCAGTGCTGTTACAATGAACCCGTCACATCAGCCACAACCAGGGTAAATATAGTCAACACTTAGTACAGGCTGGCCATAGAGTCCTTGTGCAACTTTAAGCTGTAATAACTTTCCCTCACTTGGCGACCAGGGGGGTGAGTGGGGAAGGGGGGGGGGGGTCGAGTGGTTAGAGAAGTGGTCTATTGTATGAAAGGACGCGAGTTCAATCCCAGTCGGGCCCAGGGAACAGATGGATGATTTGAAATTTTTAGAATAAACTGAAATGATCATCCACAAGACCCACCGAAGTGTCATAAAAACACCCCCCGTTAATGCAGTCACATCATTTCTGAATGGGACAGCCGTAGCATGTATACAGTATGGATGGCGGGTATTAGTGCCGAAGTGGTGACATGTGAAGGTGTATGGCACGTAGGAGGACTGCTGGGCCTTAGGAAATGGGCTGTCAAATATATGTCCAGAGTCGAAGTTATAAAAAAAAATAATAAAAACTGATTCTGTGACGGTGATAACTGCTACTGTATGAGGGTTATTAGAGTTTAAAGCCGAACAGGGATTGTATGGACACCCTGCATCACATAGAAAGTACGAGTCTCAGGAGTATATGTACCTTAGTGGAACAAAAGCAACAATCAAGCTCATTGACCGCGTCTCCGAGAGTTAGAAGTTGGCGCTCCTTTCTCTTCAATTCCTAGAAAAGGCAAAAAGAGAAATGGAAGATCCTGAAGGAGGGGAAAGGCGATTAAGACAAAAAATAAATAAGAACAGATAAAAATGGATGATGGCGTGCAGGGAGGCAGCTGGGAGAGGAGTAATGCTGGCAATTTTGTCTAAGCTAAACAAAAAAGTCTCCGATGATTTTGGGGTCACGTTGCGAGTAATCTGTCTGATAAGAAACTGTGAGAAGAACTTGTAAAAAAAAGCTAATGACAAAAATAATTAGTAATCAGTATGGTTCTAGATAAGGGGAAAATTTGGCTGGAATTTAGGTGGAAAATTTTTGAGAGTTGAAAAATTATGTCAGTGATTTTGTTGTGGCCTGGGAGTGTGCTAGTTCCATATGGCTGAGGCTGGGGCAGATATATAGGCCTAGAAGAAAAGATACTGAGGAAAATGGGGCTTAAAGATACTGGTAAATTGGAGGGAAGGGAAAATTCGACACAGTTACGGACGAAAATTGGGTATAAAAATCAGATAAGTTAATAAAGATACCGGTGCACTGGGGGGAGGTGGGCATTTAGTAAAGACACAGCGAAAATCGGGTGAGACATTTAATAAAGATAGAAAGACGGGGGCTAAAGGTACTGGTAAATTGGGGAGGGGATTTTAATACAGACAGAGGCGAAAAATTGGATATAACATTTAATAAAGGCAGGGAATATGAGGCTAAAGTTAATGGTAATTCGGGGGAGGTGGGAATTTAGTAAAGACACATTGGGATATTAGACAGAAGTGAAGATGAAGGGAGTTTAGATGCTAGAGCAATAAGGCTGTTAATTTGTGCTGGATTAATGAAAAGATAGGATAATCATAAAATACAGGATAATTTAGATCAGGTCAGATTTAATGGAAGAATTAAGGAGGGGAGGATATTTGAGTTCAGGAAAATTAAAAAGAAAGAAAAATTGATAAAAAGACAGTTTGAGAAAAAAAAAAACTATTCAGAGCTCTCTCTTGGCTATATACTGGTACTGGATAATTATTATTTTTTTGAGGAATTGCTGTGGGGGGAGAAAGGGGGGGATTATCAAAAATACAACAGTCTACAGTAACCCTTTCAAGACGGCGATGTATTTTTAGTGTATTCTTACTTCCACTAGACGATTTCCTTCAGTCTAGGATGGATCTGAAGGAGTGAAGGGGTTAAGAGAATAATCTAACCCTTCCACTTCAACCGGTCCCCCCGTAAGCTGAATAAAATCGTCTGAAGATAACAAGAATACACACACAAAAAGAACGACGTCACTCGATTCCTACATAATATGCTACAGAGATGACTACAGAAGGGAAGGCTTTAGGAGGAGGCTATCTTTGTCAGCCACACTAAATGTTACAAAATAATACAGGGACAGCTAAGAGAAGGGATAATTTCGGTGCTATCTTTGTCAGTCACACTAATGATATAAAAAAAAACCACAGAGACAGCTAAGGAAGAAAGTAATTTAGGAAGTACAGTTAGGGGAATACATTTAGGGATAATTTTGGGGGACATTTGGGAGATAATTTTAAAGGATTTTATTAAGGTATACAGTAAGGGGATACGTTGGGGAAACTTTTTGGGGAAAATTTAAGGGGATACATTTTAGGGACAATTTAAGGGGTGGTATCGTCGTTCAGTCACACTAGGGAAGGCAGGTGGGAAGGGGTCTGGGTGAATGCTGTTTAGGGAAGCTGCTGGCGAGGGAGGTTAGGAAAGAAACAGACACACTTTTTTATCATCACTAAATCGTGGCCAACATTAAAAACCTCGAGGAAAATATTAATCTGTATGGAAACCTACGAAAAAAAACATGAAAACCTCCCCTCAGAAAATATTGACCCACATGAAACCGCTAAGGAAAAAAATACTGATCATCGTGAAAGTCTGTGAGGAGGAGTATTGATCAAGATGAAGACTGATGGAAGGTATGAACAAGAGGGTTAGAGGTGCATTCTGGTAAGTTTGAGAGCCTGTCTAGCACCTTTTGTTTTGTGATTTTCCACGTTTAAACTTCTCGCCTCGAATCTTCTGACTTTATTTTTCTGTTTATTTCTGTTTTCTGTTTATTTCTGCTACTCTCAGACTACCTTATTAAGCTTGGGAGAGTGTCTTACAGCTGGAGGGGTTAGATGTAGCTATTATTAACGCTTTCACTAACAAGAGGCTGAAAAATACATCACCCGAGATCAAGGGATTAAGTATTAGCTTGTGTATTATGCATATTATTATAACTTTTTTTTAAACAGTGAAAAAAGTTACCAAAATTCCACGGACGAGAATATGAACGTACCAGATGGAAAAAATGAACTAGTAAGGAAGAGGTGCTAGAGAGCCTCCTAAATGGACAAGAATACGCGCCTTGATACCGCAGTTCAGATGGAAGAAATTATACCCACATACTGAAGGCGTGTTTTTTGGGAGGACACAGGGACAAAAGTTCTCACACTGCTTGATATTTGGTTCTCACTCTCTTTTGCTGGCTAACATTGCAAGGTTAATAGGGCCTTGGTTGCTCACAGATGATTCCCCGTGATATGTTACAAAGGGAGGAAAATGATGGACCTGCCCTTAGTGTAAAGCAGATGCAATGGAACAGTAAGCGAACTTTTGTCTCTGTTTTCAGCCCCACCTAAAGAATTACCAATTTGGGGATGACACTGTTATATCCTCACAATAAACGGGACTTTAATATATGAGTATAATTTCATGCATACTGATCAGGCCTTCCCGGATTTAAGACACAAAATCACTGCTGAACCCTTCACTACCATGTCGCCTTTGATATATTACGCATACTGTTCAGACGATTATCTTTGCCGAGTGGAGGGGTTAGATATAACCATCAGCACGAGAGGTCTGCCCCAAAGTTAATAAAATCGTCTGAAAGTGGTGAAAAATTAAAAACACGTCTTTAGGGTGAAATGATGAACTTATTTTCTGTTCTGTTCCTCTTCCCTCCAGGCGACTTTCTTTACTGAGAGTGTCCACGTACTCAAAGGGTCAGAGGAAGTTATATCAAACCCCTCCAGTCCAGAAAGGCTAAATAGAATAAAAAATCTTAAAATCGTCTGGAAATAGCAGGAATAAGTTACAGTGTACGCCATGGGATTGATTAAACGTTTCAGTACAATGGCGCGCTGATTTTGTGTATTCATATTCCTTCTGGACGATTTTATTGAGCATAGTTCTCTCGTCATGAAGGGGTTGATTAAGAGTATACCTAACCTCTCCAGTTTACTTTATACTACTATCTGGATACTTTATAAAATCCAGTGCAGACAACAAGAATTAAAAAAAGAAAAAAAGAAATAGAAACGCCATTAAAGTGAGATTGCTTCCCTCTTCCTCTGATTTTATATCTTTTTCTTCTTGCAGTTTTTACTCTTTTCAGACTATTTTATTCAGCTTAAGGGTAATTTTTCGAACTGGGGTTACTTATAGCCATCATTAACCCCTTTAGCGCTAGACGGCTCTCCAAGGCTGAATTGAATCGTCTGGCAATAGCAGAATTAAACTAGAAAAAAAAACTTCCCAGAATGAAATGTTGAAGATAAAATGAGTCCTCTTCACAGATGTTGATCAGTTGCAAAAAATATATAGATGTTGCAATGGATAGATAGATGATGCAGTAGATACATATAGATATAGATAGATGTTTTAAATCTATCACTAAAATAATGGCTGTGTTTCCTTGAGTTGACCTCTATAAACTACTGAATATATAATGTCAAGTTTGTACCAAATTTATATATAGAGAGTTTGATATATACCATGATTGTACGTAATTCATGTAGCTTGATATATTACCTAATTCATATAGTCTGATATACACGTAGGGAAATGCAGTATACTCAGAGAGATACATATATAGTCTATCACCTTCATATACCTTCGTGCAGGAGCGTAAACAATCGCCTAAAAAACACTACACAGGCAAAACAGAAGCTAGGAAAATAATCAGGGGTAGAGTGTTTTCTTTTCCCGTTTATTCTTGCTTTAACAGACGATTTTTTCAGCTTAGGAAACGCATCTGAGGGGGTTTACCAAGGCTGCATGTAACCCCTCCCTCCACCTCCAAAAGCCTACCTAAGCTGAATAAATTCGTCTGGAGGAAGCAAGAATATAGCGAAAAAAAGACATTCCGTATTCTAGGTGGCTCTGGGCTCATCGTATCACCGTTTTCTTAGTGATTTATTCTGGACATTACATCCCAATACAGTATCCTCCTGTGTGATAATGATGTATAAGTATGTCGATATTAAAATGACACACACACACATACACACACACACACAACACACACACACACACACACACACACACACACATCAGAGAATGCCAAGGTGCAATATGCAAAATAAATCGCTAAGGAGAAGGTGCCACGAAGTCTCCCTTGACACCTAGAATACGACTCAAAAGTTGTTTAAAAAGTATTCAGATTCCTTAATAAACCAGACAGACTACCCGGTACATTTTTTGTGGAGATATTTCAAAGCACCAAAGAATAAAAAAAAAAAAAAAAAGAAGAAGAAGAGTAAGACTGAGTACTATTCTAGATGGCGTTGGTGTTCGTAGCATCTCATCCCAAGTGACTTATTTTCATTCTTACGTAGTTTTTTTGTTTTTTTTAATGTTGTGTATACGTGTTTAAAATTAGCACTTTTCGCTACAGTAATGGAGAGGATTATTAAGGTGTGATGTACGGCATAAGTCGCTGAGGAAATGGCGCTAAGAAATCTCCAAAGCCATTAGAAATACCGGGAGATTCACAAACAGACGCACGATAAATTCCCGTCGTAACTACAATTTCTTTTTGCAGGATAGAAAGGAAAGTGTGGAGTCTTTTCCACACAGGCTTTTGTAGGAGCCACACCAAATGGGTGGCTTTGAAGAGTTCGGAAGGCCTTTTCCTCACCGATTTGTTTTGCTTGATGCATCTTGATTATACGTTGCTGATGCGAACCATGTGTACATAAAAAGATTAATTATAGCTTGTTAAAAAAATAATTATAGCATATGGGAGAATATTTTTTTAATCATCTTTCACGTTAGTAATGCAAAGGACGTGAATGTGTATATAAAAAAGATTTAAATAGATTACAAAAAAATATAAATATCTTTGTCTAGGTTTTTGATGCAGATTATTTTGATATTGAAAACATAGTATTACTGAGAGCATGAAGAGGAATGATTATGTCGATACTGAAAAGGATATAAACATGTAAGGGGATATTTAAGATGTAATATCCAGAATAAGTAGGAAAAGAAAAAGTGCTACGAACGAAAACCCCCAGGCCACCTAGAACACGAGTCCACAACGTAAACAGTCTAAATATTCGCTACGGTACAAGTCTAAGTAAATTAACGTACGGTACAGCCACGCACACAACACCGATTGCACCACAGAAAGCGTCACACTAGTCTACGGTACACCTGTGTGGAGATACGGTACACTATGGTACACATACACATACATTCAGGCTTAGGCTACGCATCTAAACCCTTTCAGTCCGGGAACGTCTGCTTGTAGTCTATTTAGTGGCTCTTAGATTGTGATTTTATTCAATTTAAAAGTCAGAGAGTCTATTTCTAACCTCTCCAGTAAAAAAAGTAAATAAATAATTGGTAATAATCTCTCCTAAGCTTAATAAAATCACTAAAATCGTCTGGGAATATAAATGAAATAAACTACAAAAATGACGTCACAGGCTTCGGGGGGTTAAATCAATCTACGGTACATCATCAACTACGGTACAGTCCATGGGGGGTACGACACTCATGCAATTCAGTCAGGGTCATGGAGTGGTGGTGGTGGTGGTGGTGGTGGTGGTGGTGACTACGCTAAGGAACCGCGATACATATAAACACCGAAAATGAGGCATATAAGATCACTTTAAAATATCTGGAGAAAGTGAGTTATGTTTTGATCCACTGATTTCTGAGTGGTTATCAGTGGGATTATATTATACTGGGAGAAATGTACATATATATTACATTAAGCACATCGTATCAAGAGAACAGCGGAACAGAAGGGTGGATAGTGTTAGTGGGTATGGAACAGTAGCGGTAGGTCGAGTCGAGGGACAATAATTATACATATAGGCAGAAGAGTAGTGTTGTAAAGCGAGCAGGATAGTACTGTACAGAAATTACATCGTACGAAGAGAGTAGCGGTAAAGAAGAGGGGATAGTATGAGGGGAAGATGAGAAGGAATAGTGTAACAGGACTTCTATATGATAATGATTTTAATAGTGTATTTAGACAGACGTATTGACTTGAAGAGGACGTAGGATAGTACTGTACGGAGAGTAGTTAGAGACATCACAGTAACACAGTAGTAATAGAAGTAATAGTAGTAGTAGTACTATAATGGATAGTATATACACAGGATGATAATCAGAAAAATAAGGAGAGTCAGTTCAGAGTATGGAAAAGCATATTACTCTGCATATTACACGTATACATTTTCCTGTACGTTATTTGCAATGCGTTAGTGTTGACATGAATAGCTTAGAACACGATACTGAGGGTAATGTGCAGAATAATTCGCTAAGGAAGAGGTGATGCGAAATCTAGTCACTTAAGTATGTCCCCATAGTTTCACAAACAGTATACCGATAGCGTGATTCTAAAGATAAAGAAACGGAAGAAAAACATAACGAGTAGATAAAAATGTAAGATTGATGAACACTTAAAGCTAATAGATGTACTCCAGAAAATGAACTGTATATTGTAGGAATAAACAGCAATGTTGTTTTTTTAGTTCATGTACCGAAACTGTCTGCGTCTGGAAGGAAAACAAAAAGCGCATAGGAAAAAAACATTAATTTTTCTTAGTAAGGTTGTCAAGGCAGCTTAGGAAGGGCAGCTTTCAGATGCACTTAGGACGACCACCTCAGTGGGGCAAAGTAGCCATCTTGACACAGCCACTAAGCCGAGAAAGGCGGTGCACTGACCTCGCTGATCATCCAGAAGAAAACAGCTCCTAAAAAAAAAAAAAAGGGGTTGGTGGAGGGAATGTGTTGCACGTGCGGCCTAATCAAGGTGTTGAGCGCAATCATCAGAACATTGCTATGGTAGGACTGTTGATTATTCAGGCTTGCAGCGTTTAAGAAGAGGAGAGGTAGTTGTGCCCACACCTGTCCAGTCGAACACCATAACTGGGGGTCACTGATCCAAGCGATGAGCGAAAGGTGGAAAGATCATGAGCATATCAGCTTCCAACAGAAAAGCCAACAAAGACACACCAAAGGAGGAGCGTTAGAGAAGGGCAAGAGGTGACGGTGACACTGCCTGGAAAAGATGTGTACCAGAATGCGCGTCAAAGCTGTTTTGGTGGGGACTCCTCAACCCAAGGAAAAAAATGGTCCTGGGTTTACATAGGGAACCTGCACCGGTTCTTACAAAAGGTATGGAGCCTGGTAATCAAGGTCTGATTAACCAGAAGGCTCACATGTTACCAATTTTCCATGATATTGGATAAATAGTTGAGCTTTTGGGGCAATGAGAGAGAGAGAGAGAGAGAGAGAGAGAGAGAGAGAAAGAGAGAACTCTTATGATTTGGAACTTGTTTGATTTTGGAAAAAGAACGATAACCCTGCTCCCCTGCAGGAGGATTATCTCGTATAGGAAGACTGGCAGATATCGTACCCGTGGGTGCGTANAAGAAAGGAAGAAAAAGAAGAGGGAGAAAAGATGAGAGAAAGAGGGGGAAAGGGGGAAAGAAAGAGAGAGAGAGAGAGAGAGAGAGAGAGAGAACTCTTATGATTTGGAACTTGTTTGATTTTGGAAAAAGAACGATAACCCTGCTCCCCTGCAGGAGGATTATCTCGTATAGGAAGACTGGCAGATATCGTACCCGTGGGTGCGTATGCCATGAGCATTGTTGTGTCCAAGGCAGTGTGTGTACGACCCTCCTGTATTGTTGGTGGGAAAGCTCCCCAGAATAGATCTCATGAGGAATGGTGGGTTCACTTGTGATCTGATGCGGCTGTGCAGCCTTTAATGATTCAAGGGAATGTTGACGTAGCTGGTGGGGAGCCACTGTTAGATGCGAGGAGGAAGTTTTACGAGAGGTCATGCAGCAACAGCGTGAAGCCCAGAGAACAAAAGAAAAACATCGTATCGTCTCTTAGGGTGTCAGAGACCTGCGGAGGGTAGTGTGTGTTGGCTGGGTTTCATGACTAACTAGTTGCTACCTCCTGATGCCTGAATTTATCTTTCCCCATGGACCTTCGTGGTCATTTTCGTTAGCTTGCTAAGCACATTCGGGCTAGTGCATCTCTCTCCTAGACTTAAGTTCGAGGCGGTTCCCCGGCCCCACTGTGGTTATTCATCTGCCCTTCCTGGATGCTTGAAACAACCGAACGGAGAGTGAAAATTTGTACTTTACTGAAGATATTCGTCTTTTGATGTGGATTTCGAAGTACACGATAAACAGTAATGCCAAAATCATCTGTCTTTTCTGGTGTCATGATTATTGTTTTTCTGTTGATCTGTTTACAGAGGGATTGTTTGATAAGCTTATGTATGTGAAGATATATAAATGTGTATATCAACGGTAAGCTAAAAGAGAAGCGATTTTTCTTTTAGAGTATGTAATTGAAATGTATGAAGGGAGATGGACTTATTAATCTGATTTTGTAATTTCGTAACCAAGCGTATTTTCACGTATGTGTGGATTCTGATACACCCAACTGGAGTAACAGATAACAGAATGATTATCAACCCTGACTGAGTTGTTAAATAGCCTTCAGAAGTTAATGGTTATGGACGACTGACTCTACAGTGTGTATCTGAGTACGACGCACAAGGCAATAATACAAAGACATGTTGTGGAGCAGTTCCTTTTTCACGTTCGTTTTGGAACAGATTTTTGCTATTTTTGGTATACATGTAAAAGGTTGTGATTTAAATGTGTGTGTGTGTGTGTGTGTGTGTGTGTGTGTGTGTGTGTGTGTGTGTGTGTGTGTGTGTGTACACACGCATACTTCTTACTGCATATAAGACAACCCATTTTTATTGTTGCGCTTCTGTATTCAAACTGTAGTATTATTTAGCAGCAAACACAAGAATATACAGTCGCTGTTGTGTAAGAGATATTAGTATTTGCATTCATATGTCAAAATTCTGTGGGTGACAGTTTTCCTGTGATTCTGTGTGGTGTCGACTGAGGTATAAAAGAAATGCCAAGCAACAGGGGTGTGGTGGCGGGGGAAGGGATCACTAGAGGAAGAGTTAAGCGTAGAAAATTGGTTGCAAAAAAATGTCATCCCTTTTTCAGAAATGCTACAAGGAGAATCAGATCCCAAGACATCCACATAAAATAAACAGACTCCATGAACAGACTCCAGGACGGCCATAAATGAAATGTCTCCGATCGACCGTCACATAAAGAGACTTGGAAAAGACGGATGCTGTTTGAAAAGGGAATCATTCGTTCATGCACAAAGTAGAGGGAGGGGAAATGCTTGAAATAAAATACGCTATACACAAATTAGTCGACATCAGCAAGGGCGTGGATCGAAAAATCTGAAAGTAGTTGAGTTGGAGACACTGACACAAGACACACCAACAAAACTACATTAGAACAAGGAGGAAATGATGGACTAGAGGAAGAGGTGAAGGAATGGGAGGAGGAGGAGGAGGAGACGAGAAAGGAAGGTTCTATTGCTTCTCGAAAAGAAAATAAACCACGAATTAAGGAAGTTTATTTTGGAGCTAATAACAGTTGGAGTACGTGGAGAAAGTAGATAAAGATTATAACACCTCTCACCGACACTCTAAATACACTGTTGGAAAGGGTTGTTTGAGTACTGAGTAAAACGTTTTATAAAAAGCCATTATGATGAAATTTCCTTCAGCTGAAAAACTGTGAGAAGCAAGAGAGCTGATGGCTCAAAAATTATAGACGAAGATATGTCGTACAAGATGAAAAATTTGAAACAGAAATGGAAGATACAGAAAAAGGAAACATGAGAAAACTGGAGGGATGAAAAAAGTAGGAGACAATTTTAAATAAGGAGTGTATCAAGGAGACGAAAAAGGGTTAAGTTACCAATCGAGGAAGAGCTAAACGAGGAGATAAAGGAAAGGAAGAGCAAAGTTGGAGGGAGGAGAGGAAGGAAGAAGGTTTAAGAGAGGAGAAGGAGAGAAGGAAAGGTGTGAGAAGGGACAGGTTAGGATGGTAGGGTGGAGGATGGGTGACTTACCGGCGTCTGGTAGTCAGGTGAGCCCGGAGGTCGCTGGTCCTCGGTGGCTGGGAGGTCGAGGATGTTGGGTGCGGGTGCCGTCTTGATTACCCCGGGGTCGTCCACCGCCCCCTGCTGCGCCTCCTTCTGCAGACGCCCCATGTGGTGCTCGTGGTTCTTGTAGCAGCCCGTCCCCGTCTGCCCGGCCCTCATCGACTCCCCAGCCACCGAGTTGGCATCTGCTTGGGACATGTTGTGACCTACACCACCAAGAGACAAACAGAGCCACATCACCATCAAAACAAACACTGACATCTGGGAATACTCAAGCTTTTTGGCGGGCTCGTCTCTCCATCACTTGCTACTGAGGGTCCTATTCTGACTGGCTTTTGGGAGGATTCCGCAACACCTCTTTGGCGAGTTATTCTGCACATTACACATCAGTATCCTCTTGTACGTCACTGATGCAAACTATACCAATAAATAAAACTAGATGAACCAGACTCAAGAGAATGATAAGGGGTAATAAGCAGAATGAGTCGCCAAAGAAGTGCTACGAAGCCTCCCGAGCTGCCACGAATACGACCCTAACTACGGAACTCAGCCGGGCCTCCTCTCCTCCCCTAACTCCAGCCTCCCTTACTGAGCTCTAACTAGCGTCATGCGGGCAGGGTGGCAGGAGTGCGAGGACCGGCCGGAGCTCTGTTGGCCATATTATTAAAACTGAGTACGCCAAGGTGTAAGCGAGCACCTATTATTCTTTTAATTATTCATTTACCTATTTGTTTTTTTTTGCGGCAAATACCTGTCATTGTTAGATGCGATCAGCCTCAGACCCCATTTTTTTAGGTCTTTTATGAAACACATGTAATTATTAAGATGTGATTATCCTGCATCCCACGTTACGGAGTACAGCCAGCAGCGGCACAGAAAGGCCGGACGCACTGCATGATTACCACATACTCTAGAAATTAATGTAAAAAGTCCAGGGCCTGTCCCACACCTTGGCGGTCTCCGTGTTAATAATAGGCTTCTGAGGCCTCACTGAACACTCACCCCAGCCCTCATGCCGCACTAGCTCACTACAAGACCGCCAGGACTATGATCAGGGGGTGACAAGGAAAGAGAATGAAAAAGGGGTGGAATTACTTGTGAATACTCTGCACGTATACGGAAAAGTGGAAATATGTATCTCAAGGTACAGCACCAGAGAACATGGCTAAGCAAAGTTTGTAGAATGAGTAGATATATACCCTGATAAAATGGCACATGACACCTTCACCTACAAACTTTATCATTAAAACGAATTCACGTACAAAATAACTGTAGTGCGTTTACCCTAACCTGACACAGATCTCTCACCTCTTTCGGGTCGGTTCATGGCCAAGTGTAATTAGACTGGAGGGTCGATTTAACTAGTAATCAAGGAGACTCATTTTTTGCCTCGCTAAGGGTCATTGGATTTTACGTAACTAAGACAGTATCAAGGTTGTGAGAGTGGCCAGGTTCCGTCAGGTGAAAATAAACGCTCTTGAGGGGTCGAACATGCAAAGTGACTGGAGAAAAATATGACACCGTGTTTGTAGGTGGGGTCAGCCTAGGCCATAGTGTGATATCCTTCCTTACTCATGAGGCTATGCGGTGCTCAGCTGTTGGAAGTGACAGTCACAGTGGACAGCTTCAATCCAGTGACGTATTTTTTTTTCTTGTTATCTCCAGAGGATTTTATTTACCTTAAGATGGACTTTATCGAACTAGAGGGGTTAACCGCAACTTTCCTTAACCCCTTCACAGATAAATGTTCTTTCTCCCATAGCTGAATAAAATCGTCTGGTGGTAACAGGAATGAATTATAATAAAAATACGTCATTAGACTGAAGGGGATGAAATCATGTCGACACAGACGTTTGGCGAAATAAGAGGGCGTATTCAAGGTGGTACAATAGCCTTCGTAGCACCTTTTCCCTAGTGATTTATTTTGTGCATTACACCTTAACAGTCTTATATAATTTTTTTCTTGTATTTATGATATCGAAGTTTGCCTCAGTAACGTACAGGAGGATGAAAAAAGATGCAATATACAAAATAAGTCGCTGAGGAAGGGGCGCTACGAAGTCTCCCATGCTACCTGGAATACGGCGAGTTAAAATGTACTCCGCGTGTAGCCTGAAAATAAGAAAGGAGTTTAAAGCACAGAAAAGGTTAGTACATTGTAAGACCTGCTACACAATTACACAGGTGGACCCACAACAGGTAACAACGGGTAAACAACGCCCCTTCTCCGGGACAGAGGCGGGGTGGACAGAAGCACAGGTAGCAAGGCCTCAGGTGAACTAAAGAAAATCATGCGAGTCCTATTTCCCAAGATCAACCGTGTTCTTGAGAATGGCATTTATTTCTGAAAAGGCCAAAATGATTGTTGCCTCACAAGGGTTGGATTTGGAAGTGAAAAAATTTGATGGTGATTGTAGATTGTACAGAGGCTTCTTGTGCGTTTTTCAGAATAAATGCACGGTGTTAATGTAAAATTGCACAACACAGACAGAAGTGCTGCGAACACAGATGATTATATACATAGACTGCAAGTTAAAAACAAACAGTGAAAAGAAAAGTACTGATCTCCACAAAACACAAGAGTTCCGCAGAAGAAAAAATGGAGCAAGAAAAAAAGAACGAACTCATAAAACTGCTTACACAAAAAAACACAACAGTAAATGAGGTCTGGGTCGACTGGCAAGAGGCTACACAAAGGCAACACTTTTAATGTACTGTGATGTTGTTCTGCACGGGAGCCAGGGGGCGTGACAGATGCATTAGCTAATTTGGGGGCATCAAGAGCAACTAGATCATCTAAGAAAAAATATGTATATATATATTCATCAGACCATATAAATCTATAATGTAATATATATATGCTTGTCGATCATCTCATATATTTAGTTTGGCTCTATAGGGAGTATATTGCTGCAAGTACAGTTGCCTACGGCCGCTACTCTCCTCTAGCTCACTCTCTTCAAACAAAGGTCTGCATGTTTAGGAGTAACAGTCGTAATGCTGCAGTGTAATGCATCAAAAATACGTAGAAGTACTGCGCGGCATTCCCATCGGTCATCAAAATTACCTGGACAGTACTTGAGCAATGTGCAAGAGTTCACTAAGTTGCTAACAAGTCCATCAGCCATGACTAAGCTCAGGGAGGACAAGCTTCTGATATGGCAGTAATTTATGGCATCAGTCTAAGGAGTAGTTACAGGCTGAGGCGCCCCCAGTGACCAGTCCTTGGCAATACCGTACTCGGGTCAAGGCGGCCGCAAGGTCAAGGCGACTGAACAAGGTGTTGGCAACTAGAAGTGACAGAATTATTCAGCCATTTTGTCAGCGCTACTCTCGGTTCTGCAAATTGAAAGACTGTCTTTCAGAGTCATGGTAGTTACCATATGAAGTACAGTGTTGCTACTGTTGTGTCAGTGATCAGTGCATCTTTGTGGTTACCATACAAACCTAGTGAGTCCACCACCACCCTCTGAGTGCCGAGGGGGCTGTTGCCTGCCTTTACTCTTGTGTTTGTAATGGACAAATGAGAAAGAAATTATACAAAAGTCATACTTTATTTAAGCTTCAAACTAGTGACCAGAAATATACAGCGAGTCACTCACAGTGCAAAATCTTAGACTAAGATAACTGTTGATCTCAATGTCTTGATCTAGTTTCTATAATCATTAGGTAAGTACTAGTTATTGGTATGAACTTCATCCAGTACTAAAGGTCTGGGATTTAAGGAAAGTTCTAACACGATCTATCGCTCACACAGAGTTTATTAAACTTAAGTAAAAAGGGGAATGGTGATGACTTAGGCCACTGGAACAGCAACGGACTGGAGGATATGTATGAAGTGAACATTGTCTATAGTTCATTCACCTTAACTTGGCGACAGTTTCGTCATTTGTCAGCCTGTTTCCTGTAGCTCAATGGCAGCATAAGACAATACTACGGCCCTACATCCTTTCCATAGCACTTTTTCGTGACTAGCACCATATTCTAGTGTCAATCTCTTGTTAAAGCTCAGTATTTAAGATGGAGAGATGGCAATTTTACGCCTAGTTAAAGTGAACAGAGTATAGTATCAGTTTGAGGTGGTTCTGGTCTAGGTTGTGACGTCTGCAAGTTAACAATGGAAACACTGTACACAAAACTATGATAGAAAGTGTCATGAAACATTTGTGTGCCTCAGAAAACTAATAAAAGTACACAGAGTGGCGTCTTCCTGTTAGTTTTAAGCCACGGCAACTATCTGTGGTGCTGTCGGCTCCTAGTTTCCCCTATCTAGAAAGCTTAATTCCTTCACTCCGATGACGTGTTTTTCATTCTACTCCAGTTTCCTTCAGAAGATTGTATTCAGTTTTTGAGTTTTTTTTTTTTTTTTTTTTTTTGAACTGGAGGGTTAGGTACGGTCTGCATTAATCCCTCTTACAACCACAACCTGATGTTTCTCCCAAAGCCCGCATACACACCACGTACTTGTTGGTGGAGGTGGACTCACTGGACGCAAGAGGATGCTTACGAAAACTGCTTTGGGTTACAGTGATGCAAAATTCCTGTCTGCAGCCGCCCGCACCAGCAAGCATTTGATGTGGACGCAGCCTAAGGTGAAAAAAAAAAATCTGTTGAAGGTTGTATCTGGCTACCGAACAGCTAATTTAATTCAATTTAGGAAAGGTCTGTGTTACTGTTGCTGTTGTGTTTGTGGCCCCAGGCTCATCTCAAACGTGAACCTAATAGACTGTAGGCCTAAGTTGCCCTTCATTCCAACATTATCCTCCCCGAGGATAGGGAAGCAATTAAGGGACGTTTGTATATCCATGAAGTTAATATTGATGCCAGCACTTGAAGGATCCCTCACCAGCACATCTCAGGTACTGGACAGGTTGATGAGGGCTCTGTCTAACCCCTTCAGTCTTAAAGTCCCTCCTAAGCTGAACTAACTCGTGCGAGTATTAACAGCGGATTATAGTCTCTTTTACGAATCTTGTAGGATTAACCACTTGACGCCGGGTAACTTTCTCGTTTCTCTTGATACCTGATTTTTTTTTTCGACTAAGGCTTCTTGTATGGAAGGGGTTTATTAATATTTTATCTACATTCCCCAGTTCGAAAAATCTGTCATTATATACACCCAGTTCGAAAATTCTGTCCTTATCTACACCCAGTTCGAAAAATCTGTCCTTATCTACACCCAGTTCGAGAATTCTGCCCTTATTTACACCCAGTTCGAAAATTCTGCTCTTATCTACACCCAGTTCGAAAAATCTGCTCTTATCTACACCCAGTTCGAAAAATCTGCCCTTATCTACACCCAGGTCGAAAAATCTGTCCTTATCCACACCCTCCAGTTCGAAAATTTTCTCCTAAGCTGAATAAAGCCTCCGGGAAATGGCAAGAATAAAATGAAAAAGACATCCCGGGCTCAATAGGTTAAAGGGCGGTATTCTAGATGGCTTTGGCGGCTCCGTAACACCTCCTCCTTAGCGATTTATTTTGCATATTAAACCTTAGCATTCTCTTGTATTTTTTTTTTAATGCAAGGAAGAAGGAACCAGTAACAGACAAGAGGATACTGAACTGTAATATGCAGAATAATTCGCTAAAGAGGACACGTTACGAAATCACCAAAGTCACATAGAATGCCACCCAAAGAGACACTGTTTTTTACCCTTGAGCCGGCAAATGCAAAAACATACAAATTAAACTCCTCATTAGTACATTAACACAAAGTAAAAAACAATCCAGCAAGCACGTGAAGGATAAGAAGGAAACCAAGGCATTATATCAGCACACTACATTATCAGTGCTCTGCTTAGGCTCACTCGGCTGGGGTCTCAAAGCTGGGTGTGCCAAGGTGTAAAAAAGAATAGATAAAAAAAAAACTAAAGTCCCCCAATTTCTGACTTTGCGTTTATTTAACACTCGTAACTGTTGGGTGTAGTAAAGCCACAGTTTCTGTAGGTCATTTACTGAACACCTGTGATTGTCCCTTTAATTTTTGATAATTACTTAAGGAACACTTGTAATTATTGGGTGTAATCAACCTGCGTCCCAAATTACAGAGTGCAGTCAGCAATGATATGGAAAATTTAGGAAGGTTCGATCACCATGACATTTTCCAGTATTAATCGTCAAAATCAGGGGCTGCACCACACCTTTGCACACCCAGTTTTGATAACACAGCCCCTATTCTCATCGGCTCAGGAGGCTGTCTAGCACCACTTCCTTAGTGATTTATTTTGCATACTACACCTTATTACTCCCTTGTGTGTTACTTACGCCATTTAAACATCGACATAGGTTGCATAAATAACACACAAGATTAAAGAGCCATATGCAGAAATAAACTAGTCACGAAGAAGTGCTAGTGGTCCCCCGAACCGACGAGACTGCGACCCTTGTATAACATCTGTGTCTCTGAAATTAAATAGCAAACGGCAAATCATATCAAAAAGTCTGATATTTTAAAACTGGTGACCAAAAAAACACATGCTCTTACAAAGGTGTCAGAGTATAAATATATATTATCTAAGCGTGGGCCCCGTTGCTGTTAATTCTTAGGCTCGTATTCCAAGTGCTAGAGGAGACGTCGTAGGCCCTCTTCCTTAACGATTTATTTTACCTATTACACCTTCACATTCACCTGTACGTTACTGATATGACTTTAATATCAACATACTTCGCCTAAGCAACGTACAGGACGACACAGAGTTGTAACAGAATAAATCGCTATTGAAGAGGCGTTACGAGGTCTCCAAAGAGGAAATACGTCCCTCATACACATCGCTATTCTGGGTGAGGGGCCACGAGTGCTATAGAAGTTGACCACCTTGGGAAAACTAGGAGTCATGGAGTCAAGGGAGCTAGGAGAGGACCTGTGACCTTGGCATTTATGAACCCCTTCAGTCCGATTAGGTCTTGTTATGCCTCCTACTTCAGACGATTTTATGTTTAACTTTTAGGGAAACCTCCTCTAGTGAAGGGTTTAAAAAGATTTCTGTTAAACCCGTCCACCGTGAAAGGTATCTCCAGAGGTTAATAATAATAATATCTGCAAAGGTTAATAATAATAATCATCAATAGTGAAGTGATAGGAAGAGCAGTAGAAAAAGAGACGTCCTCGGGCTGAAGGGGTGAAGGGCATGGGCGATACCTTGACTCCAATCATTTTGTTTATCAGACGGCCGGGCTCCGTCGTGACGCGTTGGGGTGTGACGGGGAGAGGAGGAAGGGAGGAGGGGAGGGGCTGGAGGAAGGGAGAGCGAGGAGGAAAAGAGGGAGGGAGAGAAGTGGAGAAGAGGAGGGATGGGTGTGAGAGGGGGGGAAACGGAAGGAATGAAGTGGAGAAAAGGGAAGGGTAAGAAGTAAGAGGGAAGAGAAAGAAATAAGGGAAGAGGTGGACTTGGGGAGGGAGGGTTGGAGTTCGAGTGAGAAAGAAGGAGAGGAAAGGAGTAAACAGGAGGGAACAGGGGAAAAATAAGGAGTAAGAAGGAGGAAAGAGAGGACTGGAGAAGAGGAGGGGGAAGAAAAAGCGAGTGTGTCATTGAAAGAGGAAGAGGGAGAGGGGATGTGGAGGGAGGAGGAAGAGGATTGGAGAAGAAGTAGAGGACGTGAACAATGAGAGAGAGGGCTGGTGAAGGGAGGAAGGGGGAGAAGGAATTACCAGGAAGGAGGAGGTGGAGGAGGAGGAGGGTTGGAGAGGGGGAAGGGGAAGTAACCTGGGAGGGGGTGGGATAGGAGAGAGGGGGTGGAGGAGGAGAAATAAGTATGACTTGAAGGTGGAGGGATAGCTAGGGAGGGAGTGGTGGAAGGGTGACAGGGATGAGGACGGAGGTGAGGGGTACTGGGACTAGGAGGAACAGGGAACTTGACGGAATATAGTGGGAATGGAACAAGGAACGTGAGGGGAAAGGAACGTGGAGGTGCATGGAGCATTGAGGAAAAATGGTGCAAAATGCTTCATGGAGCATGGAAGAAGGAAGGTCAAGGAACAAGGAACGTCCCTCAATACCTCCTGTGTGTATGAATGTATGTATGTATACAATGTAACTACACGCAGTTCAGTTTCGTGAGTACAGTCGTGTGTCCGTGTTGGATGATGATGAGTTTTGACTGTGTGTGTGTGTGTGTGTGTGTGTGTGTGTGTGTGTGTGTGTGAGCATTTTCTTCTACATATGTACGGTTCCATGTATGAACACGTGAAGGTTTATGTGTTCGTGACCGCGTGGGCGATTTTTTTATGCATACATGAATTAGTGTGTGTGCGTGTGTAAGAATAGCTTCATTTGGGAACGTTTAAGCATGTTTATCGAAATAAGAGATTCTGTATGGAATTTTATGTGCGAGGGGCATAAGTGTTTGGACAGAGATGTATGTGTGTGTGTGTGTGTGAGAGAGAGAGAGAGAGAGAGAGAGAGAGAGAGAGAAGGGGAGGGTTCATGGTGAAGACTAAGGAGGGGGGAAGGGGAAATGGCAGAAGGGCGTACCATGATAGCCTACCATGGGAGTAACAAGAGAAGAGTATTAAATAATGGTGTTTATATTTATATGACTTTTTTATTATAAATCTGCGACCCTACAAGTGTGTTTATTATGATGGTGACGCTACGAATGTTTACTATAGATGTTTGAAACGCAGCGAATGTTTACTATAGATGTTTGAAACGCTACGAATGTTTACTATAGATGTTTGAAACGCAGCGAATGTTTACTATAGATGTTTGAGACGCAGCGAATGTTTACTATAGATGTTTGAGACGCAGCGAATGTTTATAGATGTTTGTGACGCTATGAGTACTTATTATATATATTTG
Source organism: Birgus latro (assembly GCA_018397915.1). NCBI lineage: Eukaryota > Metazoa > Arthropoda > Malacostraca > Decapoda > Coenobitidae > Birgus > Birgus latro. Next base: position 114,147 of record JAGKTI010000303.1, read on the forward strand.
TGACGCTGCAGATGTTTATTATGGCCGTTTGTGTTTAGTACTGAGTATTGAAGCTACGAATGGTTTGTATAAATGTAACGCCACAATATGCTTCTTATAACATCTAGACGCAATGAATGTTTACCGAACCTGTGACGCTAAAGATGTTTACCCCAACTGTCTGTGGGGCAAGAATATTCACTGTTTATTTTTTGATGCCACGAATATATTTGCTATAAATTTTCGTGATACTCAGGAATGGCTGTATTTTATCTGTGTGTGGAGCTACGATTTTGTACTCTGTGTATCGTGTATGAATCTTTTGTATAAAATGTGTATGTTTATGTATATTATAGCTGTATCACCTATTATATTTGAGTTTTATGTGGTGTATTTTCCATGCATATTGTACATGCATTGTGTATTTTGTAATTATCTTTTATGTGTGTTGTGTATTGTGTGTAACATTTTTATTTGCGTCTTTGGTTTGTATTGTGCATTATGTATCTTAATTGGGTATTTTGAGCGTATCTTTTTTGCGTAGCTACGAATTGCCACGTATATGTTGCTTGGTTGCTTTATTTGCTTAAGTCAGTGTGTTGCTTTGGATGCCCTCACCCCGACAGATGCATTGTTAGACACTGGGGAAATGAGTGTGATTGTGTCCGTCGTAGAGAAGTGCACTGGACGTGGTGGGAGTGTGTGTGTGTGTGTGTGTGTGTGTGTGTGTGTGCCTGCATGAGGGGATGACTGTATCAGCATGCTTCATCATAAACCACACCCTCATCACCTCTCCG
>JAGKTI010000303.1:115236-127080 GCA_018397915.1 Birgus latro
TCAACCCCTCTAGTCCAATACTTTCCTCCTCATTGTACCCCAGACGTTTTTTTTTATTCATAGCTGGAGGGGTTGGAACTGAGTCTCCACAAACCCTGTCAGTACGAGGGAGGGTTGGTACTTCAAACAATTTTTTTTCAGCTGAGGGGGGAGGGGTTTTCAGGCCTCACACTGTCAGACGCCTTAACCCCTTCAGTCCAACGACAGTATTTTACTCTTGTCATCTACGGACGATTTTACTTAGTTCAGGGTAGAATTTACAGATCGGACGGGGTAGATAAAGCCCTCATCTACCCCTTCACCACAAGAAACCTACCGGCTGAATAAAATCGTCTGGAATAGCAAGAGTTCAGTAAAGACTAAGTCGCTGGATTGCAGGGGTTAAGGTGTTGTTTAGAATACAAAAACAAACAAACATCTACCGATATCTATCTTGCATAAAATATTTAGGATTCGCGTTATTGGGGTCTGATTCTCGTTGGCTTGGAAGATGTCGTAACACCTCTTCCATGGCGATTTTATTTGGCACATTACGCCTTACTACCCTCTTGTTTGTCACTGATGCAAGGTATGTTGATAAGATATACAGGTAAAATGCAAGAGAATTTTAAGGTGTATTATTTCGAGTATTATACCACGATATGTTCCTGTATGTCTCTGTATTATTATATCTATGTATTTTTTATGATATCGACTTTGAAATACGAGGGAATACCATTGTGTCATATGCAGAAGTAATCTATAGTTATTTCACCTTATCTTGGCCTAGATTTTCGTCCTATTTCAGCTTATTTCACGTAGCTCCGCGGCAGACCAAAACACCGTGGCGCTGCATCATTACCACAGCCCTTCCCAGTGGCTGGCTTGATATTCCAGCGTTAATCTACTGTTACAACACAGTACTTAACCAGGAGGGTGGAAAGTTTAGGACAAGTTAAAGTGAAAAGGGTAGGGAAAGGAAGAAGTGGTAATGAATCTCTTATGCCAACGAGAATAGGACCTGCTAGCCAAAGTGCATCTCTCTTGTGACCACTTAATCCACTTAAGACTTGCTAAAGAGGATGGGTAGGGGCCTAAAATGTAGAAAAAATATATATAAGGACACCGTCATCTACTATACACGTAAGGTACAACTAGGCTGCTTCTGATATGTAATGTGGAGATGATGTGTAAGTGGGTTTGTATCTGTATCGTAAAGGCAACGCAAGGCTAAAAATGTGTCCCTTTTATCCCAGTGTCAATTATGTACACTGCTGTTACCCCCTCAGTATTAAAAGAAAAATGAAAAATGTCTGTGAATAAATGCTATAAATATAAAGAATGAAATAAGATAAATCCGGTATTGGCGCTTCCGTTTATTTCCGGGTTGTGAACACCTGAATTGAGCAGCGATAAAAATTTGTCCACATTCTGCAGTGACTGGTTATTTAAACTGCTCTGCCCTGATTGTTGTTACTGTTGCAATCCCAGGTTCATCTGAATGTGAACTCGGCAGACTGCAGACTGAAACTGTCTTCCCCTGCAGTCTCCCTGCAGAGGATAGGGAATGAGTTGAGGAACGTTTGAATCACCAGGCACGAGAGTCACCCAGCTATATCGGTGCCACCACGGGAAGGCGTCCCACATCAGTTCTGTCCTGAAATAAACAGACAAATACATAATTAATCCTCTTTCCACTTACTGATGGGGCGAATAAATGAATATGTCGATAACTAAATGAATAAACAAAAATTAAATTGCCAGCGCTCTCGGCTAAAGGACAGACTCATTCAATTAACTGCCTCGTTCGTGCAGCCAGGTCGCACTGCCTCATCGCCATTGTTCCGGCAGATTGCATGCGTCGGCTAATTCGCTAATGTACACGCGGGTTTGGCAGTCGGGAATAACCGGTACAACATCGCGTGTATAAATTGCCTAAAACAAGCAAAACTGTGCCATAAATTAAAAAAAAAAAGATAAATAAATGTACCTATGTGAGACTGTGTATAATTTGAATGATCGATATTCTGATTTATGAGTGTTTTATCTATTGTTAACCCCTTCAACCCGAGTGCGTGGTGGCTCCGATATATCTGAGCGGGTCAACTAACGGTTATACAACCCCCCCCCCTCAACTACTTCCCTATCCCCCCAAAAGGATGATGATGACCTGTAGGGCAACTTAAGCCTGCAGTCCACCGGGTCCACGTTTCAGATAAACTTGGGGCTACAACAGCAGCACCAACTGCAACCCGAGTACTTTATTTCTGTTATCTCTTGACCCTACCGGACGATTTTACTGCAGACTAGGACAGATCTCTCGTACTGAAGGGGTTAAGAAGGCCCCGTCCAGCTCAGTAGTCTCCAAAGATGAATAAAATCGTGTTGTATTAGCAAGAATAATATAAAAATTGCATTCTCGGATTAAGGGGTTAAGTATTTGTTGTATAGAAATTAGGCTGTGAAATGCGTGGAAGTGTCTATGAGGGAGTGTTTTGTGTTTTGTTACAGTTATTTAAGGAACGAACTCGTCTATTGTGTGGAAGTATGGCTAGGGGGAAGTGCTTTTTTTTTTTTTTTTTTTTTTTTTTTTTTTTTTTAACTATTTGTTACGTCCGTCAGCGAAGTTGGGCGGAAGTTGTGATAGTCTGTTGTCCGTCCACAAAATATCTCAAAATGTTACCGTCGAATTTCGATACAGTTTTCTGGAGGGGTAGTCCATTGGCCAAAGGAAAGTTGATTAGATTTTGAGGCGGATCCGGATCCAGATGCGGATTCAGGATTTTTGTTTGTTAACATTGCGAAATAGGGTCCTTGTTTCTTTTCGCGTTTGCCAATAATGACTCTAAATGTCTGTAAATAAGTGTTGTGCTGTTGCCACGGGTACACTGTCATTATTTTAAAACAATCGCTGATGATTTCTTTCCGATGAGAAACTGATACAGTCCTGCCTTTTGTCGTGACATAGCCTGAAAACTACAGCCTGATTTTTAAAGTTTTGGTGACAGTGGCATTGGAGGAGGTATGCGCACTTTGAGTGCTTTCTAGTTACCTCCCCCAACGAAGTTGGAGGAGGTTATATATTTACCTGTGTTTGTTTGCCCAAACGATAGCTCTAAAAGTTCTCAATAAATGTCAGTGAAATTTTGTGGAAGGGTGGAAGGGTGGGCCATTGGCCAAGAAAGAATTGATTACTTTTGGGGCGGGTCCGGATCCGGATCCTATGTATCCTGAACAATATCTCCAATATATCTCAAGAAATTCCAGGAAAATTTTGTGGAAGGGTGGGCCATGGCTCAAGGAACAATTGATTGAATTTGGGGGCGCATCCGGATGCTGTGTACTCCACACACTATCTCCACGGATCCGAATCAGGATTCGTTTTTTAATGGCAATGAGGGAAGTATGCGCTCTCTGAGTGATTTCTAGTGTTGTATAGAACCTAGCCTGTTGAATATACATGGAAGTATATTCATGGGGATGTTCTGCGTTTATTGTAATTATTAATCATACAGAAGCTAATATGTAAAATGTATGGAAGTGTCTGCCGGAGTTGTATGTTGTTATTATGTATAAAGACACTAACTTGCTAACTGTATGTATGTATGTATTTCTGTGATGTGTGCGTGTTCTCGCAGTCATTACTTATACACATCAAAATATATACATGTACACACAGCAAGGCGTAGTGTACAGTTGGTCTCGTGACAACTAGAACATTGTCGCAAATATTACCACACGGCGCTACACCATGGGCTCTGGTAGGGGTAATGCACACTCGTTAGTCATCGTTTCTGTCCTCCCTCTAACCATTCCCCTGGAAGAAGGAAGTAGCCAGAATTTCCAACTGATCGAAGGGCCACAGTACTTCAGGTGGCAGTTTGAAGCTTGCTTAGGCTACACAAGGAAAAGTTGATGATGACAGTCTTTTGTGCAGTAAAAAAAAAAAAAAAAAACTACTCCAGTGTGATACTCTGGCTGTGACTTCCCTGCAGCAAGAGAGAAGCCAAAAAGCGAACAGAAACCTAATCTTACGAGTGTGCGGAGGTGTAATTTAGGGTATATGAAGGGTGTAGGTGTGGGAGTAGGTGTGTAGATGGGTGGCAGTCTTGAGCAACAGCCTATGCAGCGTGTGACCTTTGCCTAATATCACCCATCCTAGTATTATCACCATTAGTTCTGGGATATTACTAATGGATTACTATTATTATTCATGACACATATTGGCGTAAAGGGCCGGGAACAGAAGGGGGAATACTGATGAAATACTCCTGTGTGCCATAACAAGGGACATAACTTGTACTGGGAGTTATGGAAAAGCCTTTGTTCAGCGCTTGGCAGGTCGTGTTGCAGTACGAAAGAGTTCGACCTTCAGAGACTGAGGTTAGAGTGAGACTCCGTATAGAAGACTCTGCTTATGGCACTTGTGAACCTCGGCATAGAGAGAGAGAGAGAGAGAGAGAGAGAGAGAGAGAGAGAGGAGTGATATTTTTTTTAGTCAAGTGGAATGGAAGGAGGCGAGACAGCAGGAGCCGAGGAAGAATAATGAGGAAAACAGAGTCAAGATTACACTTACATAATTTTGTACCGTTGGTGGAAGAGATACACATATATAAACAGTGAAGCTAAGGACTGGAGGGAGGGAGGATGGTGTTGCTGTCAGGTCACGCGTATAATATTGATGGGATGGGGTGCGTGCGAGAGATGACACCGGTACTATAGAGTGTGTGATGGGACGGGTATGTTTTGGGGTGGGATACTTAGGGCTTGTGTTCTAGTCATGGGAGGCCTCGTAGCACCTGTTCCTTAGTGATTTAGTTTGCACATTACACCTTAGCATTGTCTCATACCTACGTAGTACGCATAAAAAATACAAGGGGATACTAAGGTGACATGTGCAGCATAAATCACTAAGATAAACGTGTTCCGATTTTACCACAACCTAGAATTTCACCCTTCATCACTTGGGAACAGGTGTAAGAGGAGGCAGGTACAAAAATACACTATGAAGTAAGGCGCAGTATATCTTAGGGGGAAAAAAATATGCTTAGGGTGTGGAGGAAATTGTTAAGTACACCCCAGAGTGATGCTGATACTACTGATCACTGTTTGACTGTATGAAGGTATGGGTCGAGGGAAGACGATGAGATGCTTGAAGGAGGAGACATGAGTTGAGGACGGGGAGAACTGTTTTGGGAATATGTGGAATTTCTTTGTGGTGAATTATGCGTGGGTGAGTGAATCTAGGAGCTGTATTCTAGGCCGGGTATAGAAGGCAACGTAGCACCTCTTCCTTAGCGATTTGTTTTTATGCAACACCTTAGTACTCTCTTGTATGCTATTTGAGTGTTTTTAATATGAACACAGGTTGCATAAATGGCACACGAGAGGGTCTTAAGGGCGTAGTCTTAAACTGTGGGAAGGCGTTCACCTTCCCCACTCAGTATCTTTTGGTAGTCTTAAAAGGATAGCGTTCCCTTGGGAACGGGAGAGGATTACCTCAGCATAGTGTACCGGACCAATACACTATGCCAAGGTAATCCTTCCCTGTTCCCAAGGGAACGCTATCCTTTTAAGACTACCAAAAGATACGGATAGGGCAAGGTGAACGCCCTCCCACAGTTCAAGACTACGGTCCTTAATGTCTTATGCAAAAATAAATTAGTCAGGAAAAAGTGTTAGGGAGTCTTCTAAACCGAATACGGCCTAGGAGTATTGTATGTGTGAGTCCCGTATTTTCATCAATTTCGGAGTTCTTCTGGCACCTCTTCATGACTAGTGCATTGCTGTATATGGCACGCTAATATTCTCTGCTATTTATGCAATCTGTGTCGGTATTTAATGGACGTGAAGAGACATAAGGTAGTACTGAGGTGTAATGTTCAAGATAAATCGCCAAGAGGGAGGTGTTACGAAACCTCGTAAGGCTTTTTGTGCACCTCCTCCTTATCTTCTGTGTTATCTGTAAATGTGTTATATCGACATAGACTGCAAAACTAGCAAACAGTGCCACATACGGATATAAAATGGTAAGGAAGAGGTGTTTGGAAGCGTCCTTAACCGATGGGAATACAGACCAAGTTGAGACTGAGTGTGAGTGTGGGGATGGTTGTGAGCGTGAGTGGTGGAGGCAGCGAGGGTGTCAGGGGGAGTGCTGTGGGGATGCGTCACGAGAGGGCCCGGACGCCACGTCAACGGGAGCCACCTGAGCCACCTTAGAGTAGCGGTGTGAGCCCCCCGTGGGGGACTGTGAGCGCCCCAAGGAGGGCCCACGCAGGGAGCCCCCGCCCCGCGACCCCAGCAGCGAGCGGGCAACGCTACCTGTGTCAACGATGACGTCTATGAGGTCCATGGACTTGGCGAAGGCGTCACGGAGGTTGACGTGGTGGAAGGAGACTATTGAGCCTTCTCTCTTGGCTCGCTCGAGGGCCTCGCGTCTCTTGAGTGCCTTCTCTCGCCGCATCTGGTTCTTGTAGAACTCGGCGAAGTTGTTGACGATGATGGGGATGGGCAGCGCAATGACCAGCACACCACAGATACAACACACGGACCCTATCACCTTGCCCAGCGGCGTGATGGGATACATGTCTCCGTACCCCACCGTTGTCATCGTGATACCCGCCCACCAGAAAGTTTCCGGTATACTTTTGTACACTGGATTTTCGTCTTTTTCCGCAAAATAGCAGAGACTCGAAAAGATTAACACGCCCATGGCTAAAAACAACATCAACAAACCTAACTCTTTATATGAATTTTTCAGAGTAAAGCCCAAACTCTGAAGACCCGTCGAGTGTCGGGCTAACTTTAGAATTCTAAGGATTCTCATAATTCTGAAGATTTGAACGATCCTTCTCACGTCTTGGAACTGGTCTGTGTGTTTGTTGGACTCTATGAGGAACAATGATACAAAGTAGGGCAGAATGGCCAGCAAGTCTATAACGTTCATGGCCCCTTTAAAGAATTTCCACTTGTTGGGGCTCGCGGCGAACCTTAGGACGTACTCGAGGGTGAACCAGGTGATGCACACAGCCTCCACCATGGCCAGTTTCTCATTGTCGCCTTGCTCCGGACCCTGAAAGCTCGGCACTGTGTTGAGCACGAGCGCAAGCGTCGACATGACGATGAAGATCACGGAGATCACAGCCAGCACCTGCGGAAACCAAGAACCCACACCGTCACCCGAGTGCTCCCTGGCCCCTACCGGCCCTCTCCCTGCGAGCTGAGTCCCTCCCTCCCCCTCCCTCACTCCCGCCGCGGCTGTACCCTCACTGGCAGCAGCGTCAGTCACCCCGGCCAGCCCACCACCACACGCACAATGGGGGAGTGCAGGAGCGTGGGAGGTGTGGCTTGGGGCTCACGGACACGATATTGTTCCGTTACCAAGTTGTCCTTGCTTTATCACTCCACAGGTAATAGAGTTTGGGATAAAAGTGCCTATTGAATGCTTGTGTATATTGTCATTTATTTTAGCATAATTACTTTAAACATTCTTGTACTTCTGGAAACTTTCCCTCGAGAAAAACCAGTTCAGATTAATATGTTTTTGTGACTATCAGATGAATGAAAATGTTGTAATTTTGCTTAAATTTGCTTGGAATATTTAAGTAGGTGTCCTGTGAGCCGTCAGCTTTATCCCTCCGGCCTCGCTTCGTGTGTCGCCTCGGTGCCCCTGGGTCGTGCCGGGTCACTGCAGGACACACACGATGCTGCTCAGGTCCACTGCTTACCATCCGCAATTTCATTTAATACAGACGTGAACTACGTCGGGTTTAATGGACATGTAGTTTAAACCAAATCGTTCTGTAATGTTCTTCAGCAAGGGAGATCAGCGCTTTAACTGGTGAAAGTAATTAAGCGTTTTACAATATTCTTCTGCTGGAGATTTCAACGCTTTGCTTGATGAGGACTTAAGTCTGTCCTCCGCGTCAGTACTTCTAAGTCTGTGAAACTGCATTAAAAAATAGGTATTCGTGCTTCATAGACATATTTCCTTACTTTGAATTAAACATCTTTAACACATGAAAACTACCAATGAAGAAAAAGTCCCCATCTTTGGATATAAACTGTGAGCTTTACAACTATTAGTGTTTTGGCTGTTTGATGATCACTGACCTCACGATTATTTTGGCTGAAGGCGGTGGTCTGGCCGGGCGGGTGGCTGTGGTGGTCCCGAGTTCTCGTGTAATGAAGCCCACCACCGCTACCTCTTCACGGACCCTCCATAATGCTCGGAATATTGGCGGCACGGCGGTAGAGAGGTCAGGGACAGAGTTTATTCTAGTGAGCGTAGGTGGCCTGATCGAACCGCATCCTTAGCAGTTTACATTTCTACCAGTGACACTTGAATATTCTCCTGTATGTTAAATGACATACAGGGGAAGAGGAAGGTGCACATGGGAAAATAAATCGCTGAGGTTGTGATTTCAAGAAGCCAACACAAGCCATCTAAGGTCACGAGAATATGGTTTATGGTTATATTACACGGTTAGGTTAGGTGCGATAGGTCGGGTGTGGGTGGCGTACCTCCCTTTTCTTTTAACATTTGTGGACGTAGCCTGGTGGTAAATAGACAGATCTCCAAAACGTGAAGAGATAAACCACCTAACCCAGCACCAGGAGCCTAACCTCACCGTGAAGCGATGTACCTGTGACCTACCTCTACTGAAATCGATATTTAACTGCTGGAACCGATATTTAACACTACAGAAACAGATGTTTAACTCTGCTGAAACACCGATATTTAACTCTATTGAAGCCGATGTATAACTCTACTGAAACCGATATTTAACTGCTGGAACTGATATTTAGCCCTGCTGGAACTGATATTTAACTCTACTGAAACCGATATTTAACTCTGCTGAAGCCGATATTTAACTCTGCTGAAACAGGTATTTAACGCCATGCCAAATAATTCTCACGTTATGGAAGGTCCGTGGAGAGGTGACGGTGATATTCCTCCCAGGGTTTATATTCTATTCTGTGTCTTCCATACTCGAGGTCCACAGGCAGAACGGCAGCTGCGACCACGAGCCACTTCACTCCCATGACACATTTCTTATTTCATTTTTGCTGCTTTTAGAGTTTTTGTTCAAGTTCAGCAGTGACTTTTTGAACTGTAGGAGATACAGTATTCACTAATCCCTTCAGTACGGGAGGTCTTTACTAACTTGAATAAAACTGCCAACCAAGTAGCAGGAACAAAATAGAGGTCGTATTCTGAGTGACTTTGGAGATGTCCTAACACCTCTTCCTTAGTGATTTATCTGTACATTATATCTCAGTATCATCTTGTATGTCTGATGCAAAATATGTCGATGTTTAAATGGCATAACTAGCATCATACGTCACAGCAGTGTAAGATGTAATAACGAATAAATCGCTAAGGAAGAGGTGCGACGAAGCCTCCAGTGTCCGTTAGAGCACAGACCTCGAAAATATGTCACCGGATTGAAGGGGCTGGAATGAGTACTGGAGGCCCCACGATGCCAAATGACTAACAACGTCGCCTTTGAGGGTTCCCAATCACTATAAACCATATTAAAACTGAGAGCGCGACGGTGTGGGCGATCCTTAGCTTTTTAAAGGTAATCCCTGAACCATTTAGTGATGAGAGAATAAGCCTGACATTTCTGCATCCTCGCTGACTAGGCTTTGAAATGTTGGATGGAAGCTGGTCACGTCTAAGAAAGGGTGTACCATAAATGACTGTCAGAAAGTAAGGGTTTGCTCACACCTCCGCGCACCCAGTTTTAATAATTCCTGCGTTACACTTGGGAGTCTTGTTTGAGGCCTGAGTCTCAATGGGTCTGAGCCACGGTATAGAGATTCAGCTGAGGGAGGGGGTGAGGGCAGGGACCGTCGAGAAACATAAACTTATCACAAAAAAATAAGAAAATCGATGGAGAGAGAAAAGGTAGTCTCCGAAATCTGTAAAAAAAAAAAAAAAAAAGTTGGTGTAATGTTGTGTTGAGTAAAGATGCCTGTAATCATGGTCACTACAGAATATAACATAAATACGAAGGACATGTCTACCAAAAGTGCCAGCCAGACCTTATTTACAAGTATGGATCTGGATATAACACATCTAGTAACGTTGTCTTGAAAGGGCGATGTGCGTGATTAGTAAACAGATATATTGATAAAATGTGTAGGGAGAGGAGAAGGGGAAGAAACACTTGAGTGATGACGTCAGCTGATCATCCTTCCATATTATTTGTGTATTATTTAAACCATTGCTGTGTCAAAGGCGAAAACTGCAAATGATGGTACTTAGCTTTAAAACTGACAGTATGTGTTTGTTTGCCAAACTGGACTGTCTTTAAAGTATTTTCCCCCTAGTATCATCCACAGATTTATTATTTTTTTGCCGATTATCAGTATGCCAGACGTACTAAACTGAAAAAAAAAAAATCACCGACTGACTTTCATAGTACCACAGTGAACTGATATAGTACGACAAATCAATTCTTGCTAAACCTCACTGATGGATAGTTGCCCCCTTATCGAGTCTTACCCAGTTTTCAGTGAAGTTATTTCAGGTCAGGTCAAAAAGTTATAATTCCTCAAAATAGTAATCAGGTTAAGGTACTGTAAATGCTCCTTAACCATTAATGTTGGTGCAGTGACAGTGATTAGATGCCTGTGCTGACGTCAAAACTTTAAGTCTCCTTCCCTAACCCGCCCCTATTCTTGTCCTCCCATGTGTCAGAGCCGGGAGTCCTGCAGGGCCCGGCTACTCCAGGGGGTCAGCTTGGCCGTGAAATATAAATAACTATAATACAGAGAAGAAATGTCAATACTGGTGTCCTTCAGTACAAAGAGGGAGACATTTTTTGTGTCCTTCATTACTGAAAGAAACGTTTTTAATGTCCAGTGAGATAAACGTAAACATTGGTGTCCTGTGATACAGAGATAAACATTGGTAAGTGTCTTATAATACAGAGATAAACATAAAACATTGGTGTGTCCTGCAAGATAAAACGTAAACACAGGTGTGTCCTTTAATACAGAGATGAACGTAAACACTGGTATGTTGTATATGGTTAAACGTAAACATTGTTTAGTTATTCAGGGATAAAACCTAAGGACTGGTGTATCCTGCACAGTAAACGAAAACATTGGTGTCTCCAAATCATAATTAAAAGGTAAACATTATTGTGTCCTACAGATATAAAACGTTGATATAATGGTTGAGGTTAAGGAATGGTGTGTCCTACAACAAAAATAAGCATTGGTGTGTCCTACGGCAGATTAACATAAACACTGGCGTGTCCTATTAAATACTGGTGTGTGGTGACATTACAGTGCCGTGACGTGCTCATATGGGAGAATTATGCACATACATATCGTAAAGCTGTTTATTAAGAAGATACAACAGTAAGCAGGATCCTGGTCGGCCCAAAACTCTTGTACCTTCTAAATAAACGTCTTTATATATATAGTTCTCCCGTACAGAATGGTATTGGGAGCCTGGAAGCAATTATGTGTGGGTTTGTCTTTCACCTCTTCAGCCTGATGACGTGATTTATGGTATATATGTACTGTATTGCTTTCATCTGACGATACTCACCTTCGGAGAGCCGTTTTGAAGTACAGGAATTAGATATAGCCTTCATTAATCTCCTCACTACGAGGGTCCTCTCTGTAAACTGAATAAAATCGTCCAGAACAGCAAGAGCTCTAGAAAAGACATCATGGTGCTGAAGGGTTTAACCCATTCAGTACGATGCATTCTTCTTGCTGTTCCGAGGCACTGCTATTCAACGTAGAGAGACACCAAGTAGTCCTGGGGGCACTGAAGGATATGTCTGACACCTCCAGTTTAAAAAGTTTCTCCTGAACGACAAGAAATCGTCTAGTAATATA
>JAGKTI010000303.1:136928-149831 GCA_018397915.1 Birgus latro
ATATGGAGGTAAGAATACAGGAGGAAACGAGAGAGAGAGAGAGAGAGAGAAAGAGAGAGAAGATGGATATAACTGAAAAGAAGGGAAGCTGAAGGCTGGAGACAAAAATTAGACAGAGAGAGCGCGGTGCTTGAAAGAAGGAAGAAAAACAGAGGTGGGTAGAAGGTAAATGGAGGAGAACCAGAACGATAACTCAGGAAAGTAGTTAAGTAAATGAGGAAGCACAGAAGAATAAGGCAAGAAAATAAGTAAGTGAGAAAGCGTAGAAGAATAAGGCAGGAAAAGATGTGAGTGAGTGAGGAAGCGCCAGGGCATTACAATAAAAAGGCCTGAGCGTTGGATGTGGTGAGGTGAGGCGAGGTGGACATCCAGTATATATATAAACCAGTCAGCCAGTCAGCCAGCCAGCCAGCCAGCCAGCCAGCCAGAGAGTCAGGTTGGCAGCCAGTGGACACAAGGCAGTAAATGGTGGGCGGGAGAAGAGTACAATATAGAGACACATGATTAGTTTTGTACATATGGTGGGAAATTGCTTGTCTGGGATTCACATGATATTACGGGGAAAACATGGACTATTTCTTTTTAAATCTCTTTCTCCTTTCCTCTTTTTCTCATGTTTTTTTTTTTTTTAGGTAGGTAGAGGAGACGAAGGGCATCACGGCTACGTAAAAAATACACATTGCCCTCCATCCTTCTTTCTACAGCTAAAAAAAGAAAAAAGAAAAAAAGGGGAGGGGGTAGAGAGAGAAGCTAAAATTTTCTGACAATAGCAGTGAATCTCAGTACGGTTCAACAAAGATTATATTGAGGGTGGGGTCAGAGGAAGACGACAGTACATAGAAGGGGATTTTCAACAATTATTTTCTCCGTTAAATATAGCATGGTTAGAAATATACACAGACACGTATTATAAGACTTAGAATTGCCGATATGGAGACAACCACAGCATGGAAGTTATCATAAATATTGATAGCGATGGAGGCAGGTGTTTCATGTGTTTTTCGTTTTTTCTGAGCCTTGTGAAACGAAACTTTGAAACCTCCCCTGGTGCCGTGACGCCCTTTCTGTTTCATTCTTACGCCAGACGAGTTTGTTCAGCTTAGGATTTTATTTCCGAGTTGGAGGGGTTCATTTTAACCTTCACAAACCCCTACATTACGAAAAATCTCCCCTAACTTGACTAAAATCGTCTGGACAGGACATGAATGAAAATGGAATTGACGTCCTTGTACTGAAGAAGTAACAAAATTGGGAAAAATATACGGTTTTCTTACGTCTCAGTATTTACGTAACTCAGAGGCTTAGAAACTTGTATTAGATGATAATTATATGCTGAGCGGTTTCATCTTTGTTTCGGAACACGCCTGAGAGGACGTCCAAATTAATCTTTTTCATGGTAAGCTTTTTCTTTCTGGTTTAATCTTGCTCCTGCCAGACGATTTTATTCAGCTTAAGAAGAGCTCCCCGGTAATAGAGGGGTTAGTGAAGGATATATTTTCCGTATATTTATTAAGATGAGGAAAATCGTCTGGATACAGCAAGGAAAAGAAAACATTAGGATCCATCACTAGATTTTTTGTTTTCACTCAACACAAGGCCTGGGAAACACACTGGCTCCACCGTCACATCGAGAAACACACACCGAGAATGATAGTCACAATAGAAGGGGGGCAAACAGAGATGGAAATAACAGACATCCACTTAAGAGGAAGTTAGTAAAGTGACACGTTACAGTGCTGGTTCAAACTGCTACCACGTATACATTAGTCAAGAGTTCACCATCCCCTTCACTACGAGCATCTTTATTTGGCCTTATTTTAACCCCTTTCAGCCCGAGTACGTCCTTTATTTATGCTACTGCTAGACTATTTTATTCAGCTGAGGAAAGACTTCTCGTTCTGAAAATCTCTCCTGAACTGAGTAAGATCGTCTGAAAATAATAATAATAATGAAAAGCGTTCTCGGGCTGAAAGGATTATCGGGCTGCCTCCAGACGATTTTATTCAGGTTTATTAGAGGACTGATAAGGGGGATTTGTGGAAGTGAGCTAATCCCCTCGAGTTCGAAAACCCTCTGTTTTTCTCCACCTGAATAAAATCGCCCGACAGTGGCTGGAATGAAACGAAAAGGGCGCCATGGTGCTGAAGGGATTAAGCTACTTCAGAACGACGACGCGCCTTCCATTATCTCCCCTACTATTTTCTTGCTACCGCTAGACGATATTATTTAACCTTGGGGAAAAAGCCTCTCGCAGGGAAGGAGTCTGAGGCTATCTCCATCAGGCTCATCCCCAGCTAAAGGTCTTCCTCAGAGCTAAATAAGACGGTCAGAGGATAGCAATAAAGAAATAAAAATGGCCTCAAGAATAAAGATAAAGACGGCCCTCGTAGTGAAAGGGTTGAGAGACTGAAGCTGTGCCAGTTGGAGGAAGGACTCCCCATCCTCCTCCATCGAAGACCAAAGCGACAGGAGAGGGAAATAAGGCCAAAGGTTGTACAAGTATATGAACAGGTAGAGAAAATATTACAGCAAAGTACAGTATATATAAACAGGAGAGAAAAACACAGCTCATCCACTCATACATACACACGGTACATACATACTTAGGCACACACGCTATCAGTTGTATTGTCGTCACTTTAGAAGGCTTTGTAGCACCTATTTCTAAGTGGTTTATTTTGCATGGTACCCCTATCATTGTTCGGTGTTATCTATGTCTCTCTCATATCGACACAAAGGACATAATTAACGTAGCAGAATAACATAGTGTAATATGCAAAATAAACATCTAAAGAAGAGATGTTTTAAGTCTCCTAAACTGACAGAAAAAATGCTTTCAGTCATAAACGCACACACTCAAACACACACACACACACACACACGGTCGAGTGCTCGCATGTGGTAACCTTCACTGTCAACAATATGTATAGCATAAAAAGTGGGTTAGTTTACTCAGCTCACTAAACACATCGACCATAGGCTAAGAGAGTACAGGTGATACCAAGTTTATAAAAGCGGCTACAATACTTAAGCCATTCCTCTGGTTCCTTCCCTCTATGTGGTGGGACTTAGTGTAGACGAGAGGCGAAACGTCCTTAGTATCAGTGTGGGTATTGACACTTGGCGCTGCGTTTACTTAGAGTTTAAAGCCATAATTACAACGAAAATGCTAGTGATAGAGAGAAATGAAACAGATTTTAAGCACGTTCTTCTGAGGTCTCCCTGTGAGGTAACATATTATACGATATGTGGAGGTATAATAAAGGTATAATTCCGAGGTGGGGTAAAAACGCAAGTACAGCAATTTTAAGGATATGTACGCTAATTTTACCATCTTCCGTCGCCATGGACACAAAGACACGTACAACACAAGTCCCAGACACGTAGAGGGGAGGGCAGAGGTCAGGCTGTTCACCATAAGCGTGCACGTCACCAAATACAAAGAAAAAAAAGGTGAAGTGTGACATGAGTCCTAGCCTACACACAAGCCGCAGCCACACACTGGTCCGTATCCTGGTTGGCTTCGGAAACCTCGTAACACCTCTTCCTTAGCGATTTATTGTGCCCATTTTAACCTTTTCAACCCGAATGTGTTTTTTTATTTTTTATTTTTTGCTATCTTCCAACGATTTTATTCAGATCAGGAGAGACTTTATGAACTAGGGGGTTAGATATACATTTCACTGACCCCTTCATCACAAAAGGTCTCCCCTAAAATGAATGGACTCGTCTGTTGGTAGCAAAAATAAAACATCAAATTGACGTCCTCAGGTTGAAGCGGTTAAATTTTCATGTGCATATTGATACTGAAGAGATATAAATAAACAGGAACATGTCAAAGTATGATACGTAAGTCGCTAAGGAAAAAGCGTCACGAAGTCTCCATTGCAAACAAGGATATGGGTTGATCTCGTCCGCTCATGTCAGTGCTGCGCGCCTCTCTCTCACACACACACAAGGTCGCAGTGCAGTTATCAAAGAGGCGTGAGTTTATAGATGTACCGTATGTCAGAGTATGCTACACCTGCTGATTTAAATATATTTGCTTCACTACATCTGCATAGCTACATTTGATCAGCTATATCCGCTACATCTTCTTCTATACTTGCTACATTTTACTTAATTATACCTGCTACATTTTCCTCACACCTGCTACATTTGGTTTAGCTAAAATTGCTATGTTTACTTCGCTACACCTGCAGTTCTACATTTTATTTGGCTACAGTTTTATATCCACAAACCTGTATCAATTAATTGCGTCACTACACCTTTATCTCTACACTTTCTCTGATCTCTACACCTTTACACCTGTGCTAGCTAACAGTCTACGTGTGGAGAACTCGGTGACTCTACGCTAAACGACTGTGCATGTGTAATTGTGTTAGTCTACAGCTAAGTTGGGGCTGAAAAGGAAACTCCAATATAAAACACATTAGCAACACAATACATGAAGTTATTGATGAAAAAAAATTGATAACTCACATCCATTTAGCAGAATGAAAAAAATAACAGCTTTTAATTTTCATACAACACAGATTTATTTTTTGCAGGTTAAATGAATTACAGTATGAAATTAAATCTTTAGGCAGACAGTCAAATTATGAGCAAGTGTGACGTAGTGCAAACTTAATTTAGTGCCTCAGAGTTACTGGCTATTCTAGATGGACAAAAGCACAAACTGTCACCATCTCACCTTCAGTAATCACTAATCATGCTGGAGGTTGGTGGTGTACTGGGAGAGGCATAGATAGTTAGTCAGATGTTTATATAAGCACTAGACGACAAAAATGTGGAAGCAGGAGACAGTCGAACATTAAAACACCGAGATGCGAATAAGTAAACAACATAATTATACAGTTGAGTGATAATATGTGTTCAGAATCATGCTGTAGTAAGTTAATTTTATTCTTACTTTTACATTTCATCCTCATCCCGGTGCATAATGTTCGTCTGTGTTGTATAAACCCGCCTGGATCGCTTACACTAAGGATTCCCAGGCGGTTTGTGTGTTATGACTAGGGGTAACAGGGTAAGACATGTCAGGGTTTTTATTGTTGGTGTTTTGGCTTTAAAGGAAGTGTTCTGGCCCTGCGCCTACTGCCGATACAGCTCTTTGTAGATGCTGGAAATTATTTATTCTAATAAGACATAAGTACACTCAGCTACACAGATTCACAAAATAGCAATAGATTTAATGGTATGTATCTATTTTTAGCTCGTTTGTGGAGAATCTTAAGTCTTCCTGCGCCTCATTAATTCACGCCACACGTGGGTAGGCTACGTGTCATCATTCAGACACTTCAGATGTGCTAGAGTCTGAAGGCTTAATGAAATGTTTGCCCTCGATCTATTCCCTGCAAAAACCAGAATCCACGCTGCGGTCATATGGGCAGCATCCCTTCCTAATTACTTGATTACCACCTACCCTTGTGAAGAAAAACACGTATTCTGTTCTCGTTTCTTATTTTATTTCTCCCAACACGACGATTTTTTTTTTAAATAGCTTAGTTGATGCCCAAGTATAGGTAGACTAGGGGATCGACTTGACGAGTAACCAAGGAGGTGATTTAATTTAATATTCACGTTTTAGGATACATCAGACGAAAACAGACCGACTATTTTACCACTGGCCAGCGGCGACAGCATTAGATGTTGGCTCGACAGAAAAATATACAGCAGGAAGAAAAGCAGTGGGAAGCAAACTACAGACGATTAACCACTTTAGTTCTTTAACAAAATTTTTTTTATTCATGCTAACAAGCTTGTGGGAGGTACTTTTTGCAGTAGCGAAGTTAAACAGCTTTGATTAGCCCTTTCACTGGACTGTATAAAGGCATGTAGTGACGGCAAGTATGAAAAAGTTATGACTGAAGCGCCTGGTGGTCAGGTGAGTGAAGGTCCTCCCACCGGATGGGGTCCGTGAGGGGCGGTGGAGTGTATTGCTCATACAGTGCCACTCAGGGTGACGAGAGGCTGGTTGCCCTCGCCGAAGATGGTGGGACTGAATCGCCTAGTCCCGGGGTGCTACGCTCATAATGGGGCAAGGATAAAAAGAAATGGGTGATACAGATAAATAGACATAGATGGAAAACTTACTCCGAGTCGCGTGGCCAGCTTTGCGCCGCTGCCTGTCCCTGCTGGCGGTGGTCTTGCCTTACGCGAGCCATTGTGCCGGGCAATTCCTTAGGCTCACTTGTTGCATTGCCACACCGCCATTTGCATAATCTTTATTTTGGGGTCCACCGAATATATTAGAGGGGGACCAAGTGGAGAGAGGCAGGGAATGTACAGGCAGCGTTTAGTCGCCTTGAGAGTGGGGCTTTTGTTTTTTTCCTCCTCCTCCTCCTCCTCCTCCCCTTCTTCTTCTTCTTCTTCTTCTTATTATTATTATTAGAGGCTTTTCTGTTCGTAAAATCTCTCCTCAGATGAATAAAATCGTCCGGTGGTAGCAATAATCTGAAAAATTCGTCATCGGGGTGAATGGGTTATTTCTGGCGGTGCTGTTATCATTATTTTTGCTGTTAATTATTATTATTATTTTTATTATTTTTTTTGGGGGGGGGCATTTTCGATACCCTCAGAGATTTTCATTTTGAGCTTAGGAAAGATTTCGTAGTGAATGCCGTAGTGTGAAATAGTCGGCTTCGCAACACCTGCTCCGTAGCGAATTGTTTTGTGTATTACCGTACACCTTAACGTCCTCTTTTGTGTTTTTTATATCTTAATATCGTAATAGTGATCATCAGTAATATGCAAGTGAATATACAGGACAAATCGTACAAGAAGAGGCGTTAAGAAATCTCCAAGGCAGCTAGAAATAAGGCTCCGAAGTCGAATGTTATATATATACTGTATATATATTTTTTTGTTTAAAGCTGTTCGTGTCCCGTTTGCGTGTGCGAGCGAGTCTGTGGATAAGCTTCAGCGTATTAAGGCCAATCCAGCTGTGTTTTATCCGTGTGTGTGTGTGGCACGAGATAGATAGATAGGTTAATGTACAAGAGAGTGTTAGCATTAGGGTGCAGTACGGGAACTAAATCGTTGACGTGGCACGAGACCTCCAATGACACTTAGAATAATGCCCATAAGATACGTGTAAATATCGCGTCTGTAAGAAACAAGAACTATATATATCAGTCTATCTCTCTATCTATCTCCCCTCACTGATATTGCCCTCTTGTGATGCGTATGAGTAGCAATAATAAATGAATCACCGAACTGAAAGGTATATGGAGACAGAATATAAATGATTCACTGGATTGAAGGGATATGGAGATAGAATATGCGTAGACTAACCAAAATGTCACCTTATGGTTACGTAATTAAACAGCGAGTCCAGGCATGTTGCCCATGTTCTCCAGACAACACCTTAAGTTTTCCACACTAACATTATTATACAGTACTTTCCATATATTGATTTTCTTTTACGGACTGTAATGGTTGTTTCTCCCTCACAGTTGCGATACAAGCTGTCCTTTCTTTATAAATAATGGCTGTCTTTTACGGCCTGTTATGCTTAATTCTGCCACATAAATGCAACACAAACCTTCCGCAGTCGACAAAAATTACTTAACTTGGTGAGAAAAAGTGAGTACCAAGCCCTTACTACTCTAGAAAGTGACATGGGGAACACATTATAAATATTTCTGCAGGTAACCCTTCTGAAACTACTGTGATGAGGATTTTGACGTTCGTGTGTGAATTCGTACTGGCGGTGGCGTGCGTCGGTGGGAAATTATACATGTGTTTGTCAGAGTTCGTGGAATGGCGTTTGTCTATGCAAATGGACTCCAACCACGTTCCTGGAATGTGGTTAAATACGGCGCTCCATTCCCTCTGCCATCTCCTCAGCCCCACTCCTTCAAAATGAATCTTTTTATTTATTGGTGTCAAGGTCAGGGTGGTTTATTCATCTGAGAGACTTCGAGCTGTATTATTTAGAGGAGAGATTTCGAGTGTAAGGGTTATGCATTACCTTCACTGACTTCATTAATAATCCCTTCAGTACCAGTTACCTTTCTTATAGTCTAAAAGTAGTAAGGATGTAATAAAATGTTCCTCCCTTGGCTAGATGACAGAGAAGTATTAACGCAGCAGGAAGTGGAGACTATACTTCTTTTACTCTGACTTGGCCTAAATTTGCTCATCTATCCATCTTGCTTCCTGAGATGTGACAGTAAATTAACACTAGAGTAAAATGCTAGTCACGAAAAAGCTCCAAGGAAAAGATGTAGAGCTGTAGGACTGTTTTTTATCTGCCATAGAGCTACGGGAAATAAGCTGCAGAAGGACGAAAAATTGGGCCAAGTTAAGGTGAAAGGAGAATAGTGGGAGGGAGTTTATGATCAGAGACACCCATATAAAGTCGCTTCCTTTATTTTATTTTATTTTTAAAGCCTCCAATACGGTGATGTGTTTAATCATTTCTTGCTATCTCAGGCGATTTGATTCAGCTCAGAGATGGAAATTTGTGGTGAAGGGGTTAATGGAGGCTGCGTCTAACCCCCCCAGTTCTCAGTCTCTCCCTAAGCTGAGTAAAATCGTCTGGAAGTAGCAAGAATAATGAAACCTCTTTCTATCCATTGATTTCGAAACGTTGCCCTTACGCCGAGGCAAATTATCTGGCACGAGCACGAGTATAATAAATGAGATATCGTAGTGAGGGAAGTAAAGTAATAAGGGAAGTAAAACAGTCTCATTTTATTAGTAATACTGTTTCCGATGGATACCAGACCTTTTTAAATTTGATCCTAATTTTCGTTCCTATGCTTTTTTTTTTTTTTTTTTTTTACGTAGGTTAGAGGTGGAGAAGTCTATACTACGGCGCTAAATCCTTTCCGTAGCATTTCTTCGTGATTAACATGCTATTCTAGTGTTAATTTATTGCTACAAGTCAGCACTGGAGATGGAGAGATGGCAATTTTAGGCCTAGTTAAAATGAAGCGTATACGAACGATTGCTGAAAAACTTACGCCATCATGGAATATAAATTTGGAGTGCAATACAAATATGTCGGTATTTTGATTTGAATTTTAGGCTACCGGCGGATTCGTATTGAGGCAGAGAACATCCAGACTTTGAAGAACCAACAGAATAGTGTGACGGTACATCCTTTTAGAGAGAGAGAGAGAGAGAGAGAGAACTACCAGACCCCATACATTCAGTTACAAGCCCAATATCTCATGAATATCTATGAATTTTGTTGTTACTACCTAATATAAATTGTAATATGTAGATCCTGTAAAAGATTTTGCTCTAAGTCGGTCAGGCAGTGTATAAATATTGTAAATTATTATCACTATACATGGGCCAGATTTTGTCCTGTAGGTTATTTCACGTAGCTCAGTGGCAGAAAAAGACAATCCTACGGCTCTACATCCTTTCCGTAGCACTTCTTAGTAACTAGCACCATATTCTCGTGTTAATCTACTGTTAAAACTTAGCATTGAAGATGGAGATATGACAATTTAAATCTGTTAGAATAAAAAGAGTGTATATGGATGTTCAAGTTCCGGTATGTTTTCTTGCATTTTTCGCACATTTCTGCCCTTATTTTGTCACATTTTGCATCTTCTGAGCTAAGGTAAGTTAGGTTTGGTTGGTTTAATGCGATAGTTTTGTGCAAATGTTAATAATTGCCGTAATACTGGTGATAAAAGAGCTCGGCGGAGGACTACTTTCTTGGTGTAAGCTGGCCGCACCTGATGCTTCTGGCGGAAGTCTTCAGGTACCTAGCATACGGGATTCAAATACCTGTCTGTTTTCTTGTTTCCTGCGTATATTACTGGTCTTTTTTCGTCATACCTCGCAACGTCCAAGTTAGGGTGAGTTGATTTTAGTTGGTTTAGCCTGCTATTTTGGTGTAAATGTGACTAATTGTTGAGATATTTTTGATTGCGGGTGCGCGGCGGAGGACTACTTTTTTGGTGTAAACAGGCAGCCCAAGACCTGTGACACGCTATCGGCGAAGTGTTACAAATATCACTCTGTGCTGCGGGTGTGTGATAACGCGTCGTAGTTATTTGTTATTTTCAAGCATTTGCATACGAGCTGGCAAACTTTTAACGCTCCTGTGCCGAGTTGGTGTTGCAAGGATTACCATCATGTGGAAAAGGCAGGTGCGGAGTCGGCCCACAGGTAGATACTCGTAGCAAAGGTAAGCTTCCGTGTGTGTGTTGCCCCGCGTCGTAACGGCCATTGTGTTAACTTCAAATTTCATACATAGTCGTCATAGTAACCCAGCCAAATCAGTCAAACCGACGTAAAATACAAAGCAAAACAAATCTAAGCAAGTACGAGCAGCAGCGTACACAGGTTGCGGGAAGGAAATACTGTAGGTGAGTGGGCTATGTAACCATATTTAAAACACCGTAAAATGACTGACCGATCACTTTTCCGTAGTAAAGTTTGTCGTAGATGATTTTTCAGAGCATTGAATACCAAAGTTCGTGGAATCTACAAAATTGCGCAGGTAATAGCCGACGGTGTGTTAGGTTAATGGAAATTTTAAAAGAAACGTTCGTAGTATTGTCTCCAACTTTGGCTCAGTACTAATTAAAAGTAAAGGATCGATCGTAGGCTCTGGCAATCGCAACTACAACAAATTACACGCTCGATCAATAGGCTCGTTTACGTATAGGCCCTGTCAATGTAGCACAGGTGTGTCATTTTCTTATTTATGTTTGTCAGCTACTGAATAAGAAAAGTGGTGATTGCTGGTATTGCACGAGTATTGCATTGCACGATATTCTCGACTTCGGCGATAATAAATACATACGGCTACACCTCACACCAGCAGCAACAGTGTGCAGTGTAGGGGTTAGGCTGTGACACCATTTTTACCATTAATTATCCGTGAAAGTGTACTAAAGCTAAATAATGACTGATAGTAGGAAAGTTGTGTTCAAACGGTGATAGTAGGAAAGTTGTGTTCAAACGGTGATAGTAGGAAAGTTGTGTTCAAACGGTGATAGTAGGAAAGTTGTGTTCAAACGGTGATAGTAGGAAAGTTATGTTCAAACGGCAATATTCCCGACATTGACCTATAGAATATTTCGTAAAAAGATTAAGTAATCGAATAAAAGTAACAACAAAATAGTAATTTATTGTCCAGTACGATTTTTACAAGTGTGGACAACCCCGATCTCCCGGAGAATTTATTTAAACAGCAATATCTCACACTTGCAGCAACTGTTCATATTTGTGTCGCTCGCCTCTCCTTTTTTTTTTTTTTTTTTAATTGGGTGAGCAGCTGATTAAAACAATAGTAGCCTAATTATTCGATTTTCAAAAGTGACTACTAGCTACCGCCACACATCGCTTGCGGTAATAAGCCACGTAAATATGGTATTTTTTGTTTTACAGTTGAGTAAGCTGGGTAAAAAAATGAAGTATGTAATGTGTATGGATTTCACAGGTAATTAGTGGTACTCGTATAGCCGTAAACTGTAATATCGTAGCTATTCATGTCTGACCTACAGAAGAAGGCAATCAGTCCTTTATTTTCTTTTGCCTACGGTACGTGAATAATTGTGAAAAACACAACACAGCAAATAATCAGTGGTATAACACTCACTGCTGGTAACCTCACTGACCCTGACCAACAGTAACTCGTAAATAATGAATAAAAATAGATAAAAATAATATAAGTAAAGTATATAAATCAGTATTGTATTTTAGACTAATAAGCCGTCTGACCCTGACTTGCAGTAAACCATAAATACCTCCTACACCGTACACTGGCGGCAATATTACACCACAGAGTCGTTTCAGACATTTTATTTATTCATTTATTTAAACTACAAGGCTAAGTAGTCGAAGTAAAATAAATATCTAATAACTGACATGGCAGAGTACATGCCCTTGACGTACAAAAGACCATCATCTCACTGCGTACTGGAAAGTGCTGCTTATCTGATCTTTTTTTTTTTTTTTTTAATAACAGTATGTCCGGTAGCAACCTGAATAATCGAAGTAAAATTATGATAATCAGTGGTCTGACTTGTGGTAGCCTGGCCGACCCTGACCTAGAGTAAGTCATAAATAAATAAACCTGCCTGAATGTACCGTATTAGAGTAAAAACTGTGTAGTATTTTTGGTGGCATAAAGAAGTTTTAGCAAATGGCAGGCTATGCAGCGCTGACCTAGGCCACAGTAAACCATATATAACACCCGTACCTTGCATCTGACGCACACATGTGAATACTTGAAGTAGAATAGTCAAATCAGCTTATAGTAATCAGTGGTATAAGTGAGTAATGACATTTTTCCCGACTGTCACCATAAAATATGTTGCGTTAGCTTGGCATTATGACACTGACATCCACATCAGAATAATATAAGAAAAAATGAAATGTTAATGTTTGTTATACTTTCACCTAACATCCAGGTACCCACCTCTGACCTACAGTAAGCCAGAATACCGGCCGTACCTCACATTTGCCGTCGCACCGGGCCTGAATAACTTTGCGGGAAATTATTCACATCCGCAAGGCTAATATACTAATTACTTTTCTCTTTTCGAGCGGCGTGCGTGACATAATTATTAACCTGCAGTGGGGCGGGTGGCAATTAACCTGGCCAGCCGGTAATAAGGTCGGCTATATTTACCCACGGCCGGCCACCGTAACAAGCGGTGGGTGCTCGGTGGAGGCTGAGGTGAGGCTGCAAATGAAACTGGTAGAGAGGGGTTGAGGTGTGGAGCGGATAGGAAACGGATAAGAGATGGGTTGGGGTTGGATCTTTGAGCTGAGACTGCTGACAAAACAGGGAAGTGGAGGGTATTGAGGTGTGGGGTTGAAATGTTACATGGGGAGGGGGCTGAGGTTAGTGTTGGAGTGAAACAGAGAAAGGGGACGTGAGTTGAGGCTGCGAATGAAACGGGGGGAAGGTGGGGGGGGGGG
>JAGKTI010000304.1:0-49145 GCA_018397915.1 Birgus latro
TGTGTGTGTGTGTGTGTGTGTGTGTGTGTGTGTTCTTACCTAATTGTATCTTTACAGGAATGAGTCATGCTCGTACTGTCCCGTGTCTTAAACCATTTTTATCATGCATATCTTTAAATTTATGAATTGTTTTGGCACACTATTTCATTCGGTAGTGCATTTCACTGATCATTTGCCCTATTTGGGAAACTAAATTTCCTTATGTTTTTATCACCTCTCTTTTTATGCAGTTTATTTACAGTGTCTTCTTGCTGATGCTTCCCCATAGGTTATATACAGTGCACCCTCACACAATGCGAATTCACATTATGCAAATCACCTACAATGCGAGGTCATCCCAGAAAATGCTTATTTTTATCAAATGCGAAAACTTTGAATCGAACTTCCCAACATGCGTATTGGTTGTATGATTCCAAGGCAAAAATGTACTTCCCACCATTTCTACGAGTGTTGGGCTGTACAGTGCGAGTCATCACATGAAGGCAGGTGGCTGGCAATGAGCCAGGGTCAAAATGGCAGGCGGCTGGTCAGCTGTTCCTGGGTAAACAAACACTTCTCCATATTGGCGTGTGAACGAATGTTGTATCCCGCATCTTGTGGTCCGTTTTAGCATTCTGTCTGTACTCACCTGTTCATCTTGGTCTCAGCTGTCGACTTTGAAGGCTTTATGGCACTTCCATGAGACCTCAGCTGTGACAGTGAGAGTAACAATGGGGAGCTCTGCCCCGCGGGGCAAGAGTAAATGCCCCGAGCCTTGAATACCCACCCACCCCCTCCCTACTTAACAAGCCCAGAAGTCACTTAAACAAAGGTACATGGTGTTCTGTTTGTTGTTTTATTTGTTGGTCCAGCTTAAAGTACTGTTAGACAAAGTATTAGCAGGGTAGAGTAAGCTGGAAAGGGACCCTAAGACCAAGCCCTGGGTAGGCTGTCCGCCATATACCATTTTTCCCATAATTTCTTTGGTTCACGCAGTGTGAAATCATAGAATGCGAGGGTTTCTGCCGTCCATAAACTCGCATTGTGTGAGGGTGCACTGTATTCACTTATGTCTATTTTCTCCTTCCCTGATTTTCATTTATATAGCATAATCATGTCTCCTCTTTTCTTTCTCTTCTGTAGTGTAGGTAGATTCAGTTTTTCTAGTCTTTCTTCGTAGCTTAGATCCCTTAAGCTTGGTACCCATCTTGTAGTGGCCCTTTGAACTTTATCAATCTTATTTATGTGTTTTTTGAGGTGAGGACTCCAGACTACTGATGCATACTCCAGGGTTGGTCTGATGAATGATGTTATCTTTCTTAGCATGTTTTCATTCATGTATGTAAATGCTATTCTCATATTTGCAAGTAGTGCATACATGTTCCGTACCTTCTCACTGATGTGGTCAGCCGGAGATAGTCTGTTATTGATAATCACACCTAGGTCCTTCTCTCTTTCTGATATGTGTAGGGTTTCACTTCCTAACGTATAGTCCCAATCAGGTCTCTTTCCACTTTTACCAAACTTGATTACATGACACTTGTCCACACCGAATTCCATTTGCCATGTATTGCTCCATTCATGAAGTTTATTTAATTTTTGTAGCTCTTTACAGGAGTCTGTGTTAGTAATTCTCCTTTGTATTTCTGCATCATCAGCAAACATATTTAGATAGCTTTCATTTCCACTGTTGCTATCTGTGTCATTTTTATACTCCAAAAACATAATTGGTGCCAGCACTGAGCCCTGTGAAACTCTGCTAGTCTAGTCACTTCCCTGCATGATGAGTAATTCCCCATTGGTACTGTTCTCATTCCCCTTTTTTTGAGAAAATCTTGCATCCAACAGTACAGTTTGGCTTGGATTCCTCCTCGATGGTACAGTTTCCATAAAAGTCTTTGGTGCGGTACTCTGTCAGATGCTTTCTTGAAATCTAAATAGATACTGTCCACCCATCCTTCTCATTTCTGTAATGTTTCTGTTACTCTGTCATAGTAGCTCAGCAGATTAGTAACACATGATTTTCCCTAAACTGTTTTTCTGTTACTGTGTTCTAGATGATTTACCCAAACTTTTCTTATCAACTTTTCTAATATCTTGCTTTCAACACTGGTTAGTGGTACTGGTTGGTAGTTGAGTGGATTTTGTCTATTCCCTTTCATGAATAAGGGAACAATGTTTGCTTTCTTCCAAATATCAGGTAGTTTACTTTGACCCAAGGATTCCTTGAATATTAAAGATGATGGTCTACATAACTCCTTTGGACATTCACGTAGTAACCAACGTGAAATTTCGTCAGGACCATTTACTTTTCCTTTGTCTAATTTACTTAACTTCTCCTGTATTCTTTTTCTGATATTTTTATATCTGGTAATATGTGTAGGCATGCATGTTCTGTATCATCCCTCTCAAAATTATTTTCTTCTGTAAAAACTGATTGGAAATTCTTATTTAGTGCTTCACAGATATATTGCTCTTGTTTATAGATGAGCCCCTCATCCGTAATGGATTGTATTTTATCTTTTACTTTGGTTTTGCTTCGGATGTAACTGTAAAATAGCTTCGGTTGATCACTACTTTTATTTAAAATGTCTTCCTCAAACTGTCTTTGGGCTTCTCTCCTTATTCTTGTATAATAATTTTTTGCCTATTTATAGTTGTTATATGCCCTCTCACTATTGTGTCTTCTGTATCTATTACACAACATTTTTTTTTTTTTTTTTTTTTTTGAGGATGATGATTGATGATGAATTGTATTAAACCATTTCTTTCTTTTCTTTTCTGCTTCTTTGTGCTGTGGGATGTAATTTTGGACTCCTGTTTCATAAAGTTCACAGAATTTGTTATATATATAACACACAAATCTTGTCCTCTAAGCTCTTCTTCCCAGTCTATTTCTAAGACATGTGGAGAGAATGGAGAATGAAAGACTGACTGAGAGGGTGTATGTGGGTGAAGTGGAGGGGGGGAGGGGGAGACCGAGGATGAGGTGTAGGGATGGAGTTGAGAGGTACAGTATATGAGGGAGGGGGGAGTTAGTTGGGGGGAGGGCAGTCAAATGGTGGGTGACAGAGTGACTTGGAGGTGTTTTTTCTGCGGCCGCCCTTTGCGGGATTAGGGCGTTGGGCTATAGATAGATTGATAGATAGATGTCTTTAGGTCATGGTATTTCCCTTTTTATAGTTTAGGCTCTTTTCATAACTTTCATTGCTGTTTCCTATGTCATATGCAATCCTGAAGTTGCAATTTAGTACTGCATGGTCACTTTTGCCAGATGGAGGGTGATGCATTATATTGTCAATATCATTTTCTTTCCTAGTAAATATAAGATCTAGTACTGATGGTACATCAGGTCCTCTTTTTCTGGTGCTTTCCTTTACAATTTGCATTAGGAAAAACTCAGGCATGAAATCCAGGCGCTTCTGGTCCCAGCAGCTTTCCTGGCTTATTATATTCCAGTTTATATTTGTATTAAAATCTCCAGTTATTATAATTCTAATTCTATGTAGTAATGCTCTTAAACTCTGAATTGTGCTCTCTGCCAGATCCTCATATTTGCCTCTTTCCCATGTGTTTGATCTGGGTGGCATGTATAAATTTGCCACAGTTACTTTCCCATCTGATGTATTAATCTCTACTGCAATCAGTTCCACTTGTGAGGGTGTATCTAGTTCTATTTCTTTGACTTTTAGATTTTTCTTTGTTAATGAGGCTGGTCACTCTCATCTTAAATGTCAGGACCAACTTGCCTAGCCCCGGGCTCCTACGCTTCTCTGTGGGGCGACATAGGATTGGATGATGGATGGATGGATGAATATTATAATTCCTCCTTTTTTTTGAGTTCCTATCACTTCTCCATTTATTGTATTCCTCTAGGTTTAGGATGTCATTTGATATCTTTTGTGTTAATTTTGTTCTAGTTAGGCAAATAATATGTGGTTCATTTTCTTTGATGTAATCATTCATCTTAAATGATTTAGATACCATTCCATCTACATTTGAGTACATCAACTTAATCATCTTGTTTACATACTTGTCATGACTTGGGTGTACTACCTTCCTTCTTTTTATTCCCTCCCGGTTATGTACTACTTTCGTACCTGCAATCCAATTACTTTGTAAAAAATGTATTCTTCTCCTCCTCTGATCTTCCCTCATTCTTTGTTTTTGCTTCCTCCCTCTTCTCTTTTAGTAATTCCAGTTCCTCTTGAGGTAGGCATCTTTTTATCCATACATGTGTGTGTGTGTGTGTGTGTGTGACTCTAGATAAAAGCACAAGGAAAATGGGAAGGTTGTAAAGAGAGGGTTGCAGAACATGGTCATCTTTCCACTCAAACAGAACTTAGCCATCAGGTTTAGAAAAGGCAAGGAAAGGACAGTGCCCCCTCCTTTTCGTCGAGCATGCTGTTCTAATTTCCAGACTGGTGTAAGTTGACTAAAATTTTGTACTTTGGGTGTGGTGTGGTCTTATTGTGGGCACTGTATTGTCTAAGTGTTGCAGAGAAATGGAAAATATTCAAGGGAAGGAAAGAATCCCCTTTTCTGATCAAGTTCCAAACTTTGTAGAAGTGGCTAAAATTTTTCTGTATATGTATTGGGCATGTTGCTGCAGTATTATTGTGAGCGACGTGTTGTCTCAAGTGTTGCAGAGATCCAAGTGAAGCATACAGTCTGGATATCATAACTAAATAAAAGTGGTTGGGAGAGAAAAAAACAGGAAAGATTTTTAAGTTCTTTATGTCTCTGATATTTTAGACCATAGTACTCAGAGTCTATCTTCGGAGGCTGTACCTAAGGATGGGTTCTTTGTCGTCTGAAATATTAGAAATATAATAACTGAATCTACCTTTTGTTTACCCTTCCATCCATCTTATCCTTCTGTCATGATGGACCATATTTTAATTGGTTGATGAGGCTGTGTAGTTCTTCATCTTTAACTTATATATTTCTCCCTATGACAGGTTAATATTTTAAGTTATTTATATGCAGTGTGACCCATATAAAAAACAATAACAGAAGAAATCAATAAGGTGTAACTCGCAAAATAAGTAATGAAGGAAAAGGTACTAGAAGACGTCTTAAGATGACATTGTATGTCCATTAGATACCGGTAAGTGCTGTGTGTGATTGTAAGACAGTTGGCGTTGCTTCAGCATTTGTGTGTGGAAAAGTAAGTTCAGAGGCATTTGATTCTTTGCCTTGATTCATCTCATTGGTGCTGGAGAGGGATGCCTTCATGTGGTGGCACCAATATAATTGACTTGCTCCACTGCCTGGTTATACAAGCATCCCTCAGCTCCCTCTCTATCAAACAAATGAAAGAAGTTAAACAGCAGATGGGCAGCTTCAGCCTGCAGTCCACCAGGTTCATGTCCAGATGAGCGTGGAGTTACAACTTCTAATCATCTCTATAAATCCTTCACTGCGAACCTAATTAAATATTACTCGCCTTTAGAATGACACCTCATAGTGAAGGGGCTCAGAAGTGTTTCAATACATATGAGATGTCCTTCCTAAACATTTAATTTTTCAGAAAGTAGCAAAAGTAAAATAAGAAATACTTTATTGGATTGAAGGCTTTATTGCCTTGAGTTATGTGTGATCTTCTGTGGTTTTGTGTGAGAAGTGATTTATGTACAGTATAAAGAATTACCGTTTTTGTTTCAGGGACTGTTTGATATTCTGTTTGTTGGGTTTAGTTCAGTTTCTTATGTTCCTTGGTGCTGAAGGGAGAGACCTTCATACAGTGGCCCCAGTATAACTGAGGAGCCCCACTGCCCATTGATACAAACCTCCCTCAACTGCCACTCTGTTCTCCCCCCTAAAGAATGGTAAGCTGCTGGAGAAGGGTAACTTCAGACAGCAGTTCACTTGGCTTGCATTCAGATGAGCTGGGGGGCTACACAACAAAAACAGCCAAATTCTGTGCTTGTTTATTCTGTGCATTGTTGTTGAGCCCTCTATCACATATATTGAAGTGCACTGTACATACTAGTTTTAATAATTTGCTTATATCATCTTAAATGTCAGGACCAACTTGCCTAGCCCCAGGCTCCTACGCTTATCGTGGGGCAATGTAGGATTGGATGATGGATGGATGGATGCTTATTATAAATGTAACAGTGCTTATTCTCCTCTTATGCTTTATTTATCTCTCATGTCTATTGTCTTACCCCTGAGTCCTAGAGTTCATCTAAGGTGACTGTCATGGGACACACCTCCAGGTCTCTCAGTGTTTCCTGTGTCATTCCAAGCCTTCTTCCCTCATGTACAGTTGACATCAGAAGTCCTTTCTTCATCTCCAGCTTTTCTGTATGCGGAATTCAAAAATAAGCGTATGTAATTTGAAGCAGTTGACAGTGATACCTTGTTTGTACCACATATCATTGTCATCTGTATTGGATGCTGTTGATTCACAAGACTACAAGACTGATTTTCAAAGCTTTTTTGGGGGGGGAGGATAAACAACAAAACTTTTCATGTTTAATGTACCTCTCAACTGTGTTTTTGGTACATATTGGTATTCTGTGAAAATTGAATATAGTAGATGAAGGAAAATGGAAAAGAAGAGATGAAGCTCCTTTACTGATTGTGCAGCATTTTCTGAGTGTGGATATTTTTTCAAATCTTCTGTGAATAAGGATGCTTTATATATTGCCTGTTTACTGAAATTTAGTAGTGCACTTTCATTTTGGCCTGACCTGAGTGTGGTTACCTTTTTTTTCCATTGTTTTGTTACTGAATGTGTATATACTGTTTTAAGACTGCAGATGTAATTTAACCCCTTTGTCCTGAGAGTGTTAGTTTTATTGTATTCTTGCTATCTTCAGGTAGTGTTGTTTGATTATGGTAGGTTAGTTTTATTGTATTCTTGCTGTCTTCAGGTTGTTTTGTTTGATTATGGTAGGTTTTCAAAAAAGAAGCTTTTGTTACTACCATCTTTGACCCTAGCTGTACTCGGGGCTTTTCTTAATATTTTCCCATTCCACTCCCTTTTCAATTAACCACCCAATCCTGTTCTTGTCTAGATGTCAGAGCCCAATACAGATATTCAAGAGCTTTCTGGATTCAGGGTATCTTTCATAGCACCAGAGCATAACTTATATATCAGAGTCAGACACACCCAGAGGATATCCAGAGGAAGGTTGTGTATTTAAAGCTTTGAAGCCCCAGGTCATGCCAGAGAACGTCATTCATATTTTTGCAAGTTCCAGAGTTTTCATCTGCTTGGGAATGGTTTAGCATACTGCAGTTCTAAATGTTTCCCTTAAGCTGGACAACATATAGTTTTTGTTTGCTTAGGAATGGTTTAGCATACTGCAGTTCAGAATGTCTCCCTTAAGTTGGATAACATTGTTTGGAGATAGCAAGAATAAAATGAAAAAAGATGTCACAGATTTTGAAGGGGTTAACCATTTAAATAAAATGTAATTTTGTAGCTTATTCTTGCTAATACTTCCCCCCCTCCCCCCCACACCAGGAGAAGGGCTTGTGCTGTATTAGTGAAGGGGGTTAATGAAGGCTGTATTTAACCCCTTCAGTTTGAAACATTTCCTCCTACCTGAATAAAATTATCTGGAGATCTATCTATCTATCTATAGTCTATAGCCCGACGCCCTAATCCCGCAAAGGGTGGCTGCAGACAAAATGCCTCCAAGTCTCTCTGTCACCCACCATTTGACTGCCCTCCCCCCAACTCACTCCCCCCTCCTTTATCTGGAGATGCAAGAATCAAATGAAAAAAGACAATTTTGAAGGGGTTAAACCACTTTCACTGGAAGTCCTCATTACAAGTCAGGGATATGTGATACTATGTCATGACTTTTTACATACACTTTGTACAGTGTAAACTCTCAAATCCAAAATGCTTGGGTCCAAAGACTTTATGGAAAGTGAAAAGTTTCATGAAAACTAATAAGAAAATTTTGTAATAAATAGCCAGCAGTAGCATTAACAATAAATATTATACTGTACCTTTTGTTAGTAATTTATTATCTGTTCTTATGCCTGCCAGAAAAAAAAAATAATCAAATGCATTTCTTGTGTAAGGAAGGAATATCATGTCCTGTTATAAAAAAAATATTGTGGAAAGGAGAGATTTTCAGAATTTAGATGTTTGGATTTGATAGTTTTACTGTACTAAAGGTTTAAACTGGAGGAAAGTGTTAAAGCAACATCATAGATAGTAATAAAACTTTAATTAGAAAATTTTGTTATTTACTGAGGATGTAACAGAAAAAATTTAGGTAAGGACACACTTTATTACTGTACAACATGGTTTGAACCATTTCCGCTGCAGACTAACAGCCATTTCTAAATTTCAGACGAAGATCTGCACTGTCTCTGACGGGAGCACTGCCTTCCCATCCTGGGGTTACTGATGTGAAGGATAAGGTTAGCAAGATGTTCTCCACTACCAACACGCTCCACAACAAAGCACAGGCCATCAATGTCAGTCTTCCTGGCTTCCTTAAGAAAAAGTAGTCTTCGCCGTGGTGGACTGCTGGACGCATGCAGAGATCGTTTGTAGAGATTATTTTGGAAGACTGTCTCCACCACTAACACACTGCACAACAAAGACAACAAAGCACAGGCCATCATTGTCAGTCTTCAAGGCTTCCTGAAGAAATGTAATCCTGGTAGGAGTTAGTATTCAACCTGGTGGACTGCATATAAAGGTACTGTATCTGGTCGTTTCAGCTGGGCACTCCCAGAGATCTTTTGTTCTTTTTTAGAGGTTGTTTTGGAAGATTGTCTCCACTACCAACACACTCCTCAACAAAGCACGGGCTGGTCAGTCCTTTTTTTTTTTTTCCCCCCCCCCCTCCCCCCCTCTGGTGTATGTATCTTTGAACCAGTGGACTGGAGCCACTTTGCCCAGAGATCTTTTGTAGAGATGGTGTTTGGAGAGTGTCTGTATTATGTGAATATTGTGAAGAAGTGTGTTGTGGTGTGCAGGTTGGCATTACAGTTGTGGTTTATTGGGTTGTGCATACGTTGCATTGTTTTAGATGAGACTAGGATAGATTTACCATATGTATAATAAAAGTTCAGCATCTGTAATCTGTAGGTGATTTGTGCACAGATGTGAGTATTTTTGGAAGCGTCTTTGATTTCAGCTCCATTACCATTGTTGTTGTTATACTGTACATTCTTCAGGGGATAAGGAGACGAGGAACATTTCTATAATATGGTAGTGGAGCCACCCATTTACAGAGTGCCACTGCATAACGGCATTCCTCTTCAGCATCCCCCTTCACCATGATGACACTTTTCATACCACATCGTGCTACTACCAGATGATAAAGTTCAGCTTAGGGGAAGGAATTTGATAATAAAGGAGTTCATGGAGACTTCCTCTTAACCCATTCTTTACACTGAATCTCTTTTTTGCGGAACAACTTGTCTGGCAGTAGCATCAGTGAAACAAAAAGCTGTCATCACACTGAACAGGTAAACAGTGGCCAGACCCCAGCGTGCTTATTTTAAAATATATTTATTTATATACAGTATATAATTTTTAATATGTATAACACAGGGCATAGATGTGATAGTGCATTCCCTCTTCCTTTTTCCTAAATTTTCAGTCATTGTTATTGAAACTTGGCTGTGTAAATTTTGTTGTGTGGATTTTTAAATAATATTTTTGTGTACTGTAGACTTTTGTATTTGAATTTTGTTGCATGATTGTTGGTGGAATAATTTGGCTGTGAATTTTAATGTGTAAACTTAAGTGATACAATTGGCATTGTGTATGTTCGTCTGTGAGTTGTGTTTAGTGAGTTATCATGTGTGAATTGGGTTCTAATATTTTCCTCACTTGACACTATTGTTTTATTTTTAGCTGGAATAAATAATGTAGAGTATGAGAAAAAGTAAGATTATAAAATGTTCTGTTATTTCTGTCTTTTCAGAACAGAAGTATGTTTCTTTGGGTCACCATGTCAGGCAGTAAAAAGATAGATGAATTTAGTGTAGTGTAGTGTAAATGGAAGTTAGTGTGCTATAGATATTTTGTATGAATAATTATTGTGGATAAATGTGATCACTGCTCAGTTTATATACAGTATATTGTGCCTTGTATGAATAGTTAATGACTGGTGGTGTGGTTAGAACACCCTGTTGAGTGACAGCCTTGTTTAGGTTTGATCCCCCAAGAGGTGAGTGAAGGTTTTTCAGTCATGTGATGCCACCAAGGGGAGTAGGTTGGTCATCTACCCTTAACCCCTAGGATACGCAATTTGATCGCCCATACCGGAGTGAAAATCTGTATATGGAGCCGAATTTTTGACTCTTACAGAAGTAAAAAGTGTTATGCCCAAGGCTTAGAGCTTGAATTTACACACCTTACACTGCAAACCAGAGCATTTTAGACTAACTGGTTCATGAGCTATAGCTCGTCAAAGATGAAAAAGTTAGCCTTCCAGTCGACACGAATCCAGTTTTCTATACGCTCTCGTTCCATGCCTTCTCATTCCTTCCCTCCCACGATCTTCCTCACCCACTTCTATGACCCCGCCCTCTTTTCCTCCCCTCCCCTCCTACCCCCTCTTCAGAATTTTCCATCTAATTTTTTTTCTTTTTTTTCACACAATAGCATGCAAAATAATTGTCAGTGTTCCTTACTCCCAATACCCTTCCTCCCCAACACTTCTCCCCTCTCCACCTTCCCTCCCTCCATCCTCTTCCCTCATAGGTGTGTAGCTGTCAAAATTTAAAAAAAATTGAGCAAAAGCATGCAAAATCTCACATTCCAGCACCCACTCCCCCTCACCTCTTCCCCCCATCCCCTCCTCTCCTCAGAGCTGTCAAATCAAGTAGCTGGAAAAATATCAAGGTTGAAAAAAAAGCTAAAGCATGCAAAATAATGATAATGGTGTAAGAGAATGACAAACACACAAATATGCAATTTATTATTATGAAAAATAAACATTACTAACATTTACGGGAAACATTATGGTATATACACGGAGATTCATATAAAAACATGAAAAAACACACATTCTATGTTTCGTGCGTCGGTGTGTATACAATTACACAATAATCTGGAATAGAATAAAAACACGCGACATGAATACAGTAGAACCTCGATTTTGCGGGAGCCATGGGGAATTCAAAATGCTGGAAAATCGATTTTTCTGGAGAATCGATTGACACCCATTTCCTGTTCTCTTACACCAGTGATTCTCAAACAAGAGGAATTTTGATGGGTCGCAGGGACATAAAATTGGCATAATGCTTTCAGTGTATTTTCTATCTATCTATTTGTTGCCAGATGCCTCAATCCCACACAGGGTGGCCACAAACAAATCACCTCCATGTCACTTTGTCCCCTGCCATTTCACTACCATGCTCCCAACTCACACCCCCCTCTTTCATATACCCCTCCATTCCATCCCTCCATCTCATCCTCGGCCTCCCCCTCCCTCTCGCCCCCTCCACCTCACTCACATACACTCTCCTCGTCAGTCTTTCGCTCTCCATCCTCTCCACATGCCCAAACCACCTTAACGTGTTTCTCCTAATGCTTCCCATCACGTATTTTAATTAACTGAAATTTTTAGTGGTAGGTGGTGGTGACCATCATCCACTCACTTGATGTAGTGCTGCCTACTTTTTCCTTAGCCTTTATCATTCTTTTCCTGTGCCTGCCCTCCTCTCTTCCTATTTCTTCCATCTTTCCTGTCACTTCTTATTGCTTTTCTTTACAGGTGACTTTACATTGAGTGACAAGCCAAATGGTTTCCTGCAAGCCAAGAAACCATTTACAACGCTGGGTGGTAACCATACAACCAAACCATATGTGCTCCCTATGTGTCAACAAGTGGGTTGGTGGAGGGTTAGTGCCCCTCCCTGTAAAACAAACAACTCCAGGTCAAATGGCTACCCCTTGCGGGATTGTGGTGTCTGGCACTAGATAGATAGATAGAAATTGTAATTATCCTTACCACACTATCAGCTAAAACATGACATATACAGTAATCTCTTTACTATTCAGACGCCCAGTATTCGGATGCATCACTATTCGGACGTCGTGGGCTGTCCGACCCCCAAAATGCCCCAAAATTCGAAAAAATCCGATTTTTTTGGACCGCATCAGTTTGAATTTCCCGCGCGCGCCGATAGGCTGTGTTTTCGCGCGTCCGCCGATAGGTTGTGTTTTCGCGCATCCGCCTGTCTGTCAGTCTCATTTCCCGCTCTGCTCCTGGCTCATGAACACGCTCTGAAAATGGAGGCTGAAGTGATTGGTTTTGTGGTGATACCCTACCTCCTGCAGGGCTTGATACTGCTCTTCACCTTCTTCATCATGTGTGTGATGATGGTCCTGCCACCTGAGAAGAGGAAGAAAGTGGTTCTGACTCTGAAGAAGAAGAGGGAGATATTGGAGAAGGTGGACGCCGGGTGGCCGACATCACAGATCCTACGTGAATTCAACCTCCCTCGCTCCACTTTGTTTGATATCAAGAAGTTCCGAGACAAACTACAGCAGTACATGGCTGATTTCGCTTCGAAGACCAGACAAAATGTGGAGAGGAAGGTGATGTTTACTCCTAAGTATCCAGACATCGACTGTTCCACACTCATTTGGTATCGACAACAACGTGCTGCTGGTATGTTGGTACGTGGAACAGAGCTGAAAGCTGCTCATCTCGGACTCTGACAGCGACTAAATTCTCCAGGACTCGTCACTAGACCACATGGGAATTTACTATTATGTACAGTGCAGTGAAGTGATGTTATCCAGTTATGTGAAAGAAAACATTGTGGACAGTGCTGGTGAGAAGTGCTGGTTATTGTAAAGTGCAGCGGAAGTGCTAAGGTGTGAGAGGTGCAAGGTCTTCCTGTCAGAGTCTGAGATGACCGAGCGGGTTATACATGAGGCGGCATCATTCTCGTAAGTACCCTAACTTCATCAAAATTCCTTGTTTTGTTCTTTCCATATCATTAATCTCATGCATAAATTGTGTGAAAGATGATTTCCATAATGATTTTCATGTCTAACCTGTTTTCAGCATGGTGTAAATGGGTTAAAAAATTACCCTAAATGTTAATCATAATTTCTTGCTTTCAATTTAATTTTTTCATGCATGGTTTTTAAGTGCACCAGCTATGAAAAAGGTGAATGCCATTGATTTGTGTGCAAGATGATTACCATAAAGATTTTCATGTCTAACCTGTTTTCATCATGTTGTAAATGGGTAAAAAAATTACCCTAAATGTTAATCATAATTTCCTGCTTTCAATTTAATTTTTTCATGCATGGTTTTTAAGTGCACAAGCTATGAAAAAGGTGAATGCCAGTGAATTTCATGTCCGGTCATAACCTAACCTAACCTAACCTAACCTAACCTAACCTAACCCAACCTAACCTAACCTAACCATTTTTCTGGTAACAATTTACATCATTTACTGTATTTGATGCTTTGTATCCAATAATTTAGTGCATAAAATGTGAGAAAAGATGATTTCCATGTCTGATACTTACTTATACTATGGTGGCAAGTTATGAGCACCTATGCCTTACTCACCTCTAAATCATCATTTTTTGGTTAAAATTCATTTAATTCATGCTTTGTGTGCATTATTTATGTGAAAAGAGACCTAAATAAGTGCTATACATGTCTGGTAGGGAGGTAGGAAGGTAGTTTTCTGATTTATGTTAGGTTAGGTTAGGGTCATGAATGACCGGTCCTGGAGCTTCAGGACCAATATTCGGACAAAACTAGTGTCCGGACATGCCTTTGGCTCTATAACGTCGAATAGTGGAGGGATTACTGTATTTACATGTAAAATAGGGGGTTAGGTTCTATGAGCCTCATATTTTTCGTTAAAAATATAGTTAAGGATAATTATAAATGTCTGTCTAACAATACTTCTGTCTTACGATACTCAAGACGTATGTTTACATACGATCTCACCGACTGGACACATCACTGCATACTGCATTCTGACCTAACCTAACTGATTAGTTTTGCCCCCTAATACTCCCCATAAAAATTTTAATTGCCAAGGATTGCCACTAAGCCTCTTGAAAGTCCCCATTACCAATCAAGATTTTGACCTAAACATGTGAATGATGGCTGTCTAGCATCACGCATATTTTGCCAGGGATAAGTTTCGGCGCACATTAAAAAAACAAATGCAGAGTGAAACTATTTTTGAAAGCCATTAGTCATCAATAATAAAGGGAAAAAAAGCTATAAAGAAGTCTTCAGCAAAGACCGATGGTTTCAGGACAATTAGCCGTCAATTCAAACTCGCTGTCACAACAATAAGCGAGTTCACCATCGTTAATGAAGACAGCTATGGGTGATGCTAGAATATAATTCACAGGCAACTACAGCGAGGAAGAGACAATTACTGACTAAAAGTGCAACTAATAAATAATATCCAAATCCTACGCTATTGAACATAGACTTTGATGGATCCCCCTGAAATATAGTTATCAAAGTATTGATTAATTAATAATAAGTATTTATAGAATGACGGGGAATCGTCCAGGGTGCAAATTGTCCTGACGGGGAATCGTCCATGTTTTGACAGGTAATTGTCTGACGGCGAATTGACTTGACGGTAAATATTCTCGGAATCTCAGAGTTGTGGGTGATGCAGGCCCATCGACGATTCGACGTGAGTGGATAGGCTGGCTGGGGGTCGAACAGGCCTGATGGGGGAGACTGGTGGAGTAGCCATTTTTGCTGGAGTACTTGCTGGTGGGGACGTTGATGCATCACTATCTGGGAACCCCACAAATGAACAGGAGGATATGAGTGAAATGTTTGATGTTTTTGCATGTTTACCCTTCGGGAAAAAGTCCCTGATGTCTGACTGTTTGATAGCTACACGATGGCGATTTTGGAAGTCATCATTAATAGCTACGAAAATGAAGCAGTTCATTAGCTGTGTAGGCTGGATTTCTGTCCATGAATCGGATGATCTTTTGAAATGATTCTTCAGCATCTTTCAACGAACAGCCAGGAGCCATGGCTGATATTCTACCAAATATTACGGAAAATTGTGATAAAACAGCTGTGTGTTGCTGTGTTTACACTGTTAAGCCTCAAAACAATGGTGGGGACTGTGGTGATGTGCTTGGTGACGAAGGAATGAAAACAGTCAGGCGGGATGGTTGCACGGTGAATTTTAAATGCTGGTTAGGTCCTGGATTTTCCCCAGTTGATCGATTTTGGAAATTTTCTTTAAATTGTCCGGTTTAGCGCCAATTCCGGTTCACTGGCTTGTGGATAATTGAGGTTCTACTGTAGTAACAATGACGAATAATACTCTTGGCAGGGAGGGGGTGAATTGTAAGCAAATGGCATACTACAGGGGGTAGGGGGTGGGGTGGAGTTGGGAGAGGTCTGGAGAGGTGGTACAGAGGTATAGAGGTGGGAGACAGACACCACAAGACAAAGAGGACAGGCAGAGAGGGAGTACAGGGGTGTGGAGGGTGGGTAGTGGGGATATAACCCTCCCCAGGGAGACAGGGAAGGGGGGGGGGAACCATGGTGGCATGATGGATGATGGTGGGGGAGGGGGAGGGAGGGAGCAGGAGGCGGTCAGAGGCAAGGGAGGGGGAGAGGGAACAAAGGTATTGGGGTAGAGGAAGGAGGCGAGAGGGTGGTGGGGGAATCACCCCCCCCACCACCACCACCATAGGCATGGGCCCAGATCCTCCCTTCTCCTTACTCAGGACTTAGTTCTCATTGGTTTGCATCGATATATGTCACAATGGGGCCAAAGCCTAGTGTCTGCAGTTTTTCCCAGAAGCCCCCTCTATCGATCACATTTGATATCTTGCATAATCCTGAAAAAGGATCGATCGATGCTGTTAGCACTTTAGGAGTTAAATACACTGGATTGTTGTAGTCTAACATCGTGACATTACACTTTGAAGGGGGTAGAAGGGCATTGGATCTTATTTTTTATAAATGGATGAGATGGAGCAGTGAATGGAAGAAGGTGGTGGTGAGTGGTTGTAG
This sequence comes from Birgus latro, assembly GCA_018397915.1. NCBI lineage: Eukaryota > Metazoa > Arthropoda > Malacostraca > Decapoda > Coenobitidae > Birgus > Birgus latro. The sequence goes on from JAGKTI010000304.1 coordinate 15,963, forward strand.
AAAGACAAGGAGGATTGTGTGTGAGGAGAGTTTGATTGACATGATCCTCTGAAGAGTTCCCCCCTTAATGGGGTACTGATGAATAAACTGGACAAGTATATGAAGGAGGGAAGCTTAGAGTGCCAGAGGGGGAGGGAGTGGTGATTGAAAGGCTTGGAGGGTTGCAGAAAAAGCCTACTGGTATGGTAAATTTTTTTGAGTCTTTGGAGAGTTTGTGTTTTGTATCTAATAGAAGTACAGTAGTTGAAGATGTGAGAGAGGGATGCTGTCAAGTAGTGGCACCAATATAACTAGCTATTGCCTGATTATACACACTTCTCTTGAGTCACTCCCTGTACCCCAAAAGGAAGATGATGGACTGCAGGTGAAGGGCAGCTTAGCCTGCTGTTCAGTGGGTTCATGTTTCTGATGAGCCTGGGGCTGCTACACCAATAACAAGAACTGTATATGGAAAAGAGGAGTACATGTAACAGGGAGGCTTGAAGTAGTAGGAGGGTGTTCTGCAGTGGTGTAGCAGTAGGGGGGCATAGGAGGGCCTAGGTGTATCCAGGCCCCCCAATCAGACCGTTGGTCCCTCACTGGCCCCTCCCCCCCCCATTTGAAATTTCAGATTATATAATGTTTGGACATGTGTAACTTTGGAAACACCCAAATTAGGGCTTCTTCTTACTTTGGCCCCCCACTCCCTGTCATCTGTTGAGACCTGGCTATGTCACTGGTGTGCTGGTAATGGTGACAGTCACACAAAGGGAACTTTGAGTTTTTAGAGTTTGAATTTTGTGTCTGGTAGTCAGGGTGTCATGTACCTTCTCTGTTTTGTATTTCTATCTACAGTATAGCCAAATACCTTTATCCAAGAAGTGATGGCAACAGATGAATTGCCTCCAAGTCACCCTACACTCCCTTGTCAGAATGCCCCCTTTTCAACTTGCACCTCCTCATTCATATACCTCTCCACCTTATCTCTCTGTATAACCAATGGTTAGAAAGATACACAGGTCCCTGACTGTATCAGCGGATTAACTGGTGGAGAAAGTGAGGCAAGGAGACTTGGAATGCCCAGAAGGAATGGTGGTGAATTTTGCAAGTTTCACAGGGAGCACTGTGATAAAATGTTGACTTTGGGAGTTTGTATTTCACATCTGGCACCAATAGACTGAGTGGAGAACAAGAGGAAAAGCATCTGTATTCTTTTTGGTTAACCCTTCATTCAGATGACATTTTACTCATTTTATTCTTAATATCTCCATACTATTATACTTAGATTTGGAGAGACTTTTCAAACTGGAGAGAGTAGATATAGCCTTCATTTACCCATTTATCACACGAGGTCTCCCAACAGCTGAATAAAATCATCTGGTTGTAGCAAACATAAATCAGTAAAGCACGTCACCAGATTGAAAGGCTTAAGGCAGGTCCCCAACACCTATTCCTTACTGATTTTATTCTGCGTCTGGTATGTTAATGTTGTCACATGTTATTTTTGGAATCTGTGTTGATAGAGAGACTGTATAGGTAATTTGTTAGAGAATAATAAGCACCTTTTCCTTACCAATTTATTTCTGCTTTTGGTATGTTGTTGTGTTTTTTTTTAGGTTAGTTTTAAAATATGTGTCATAAAAAGATATTCTGTACCTGTAAATAATGTGAAGAGAATAATAGTCTGTATACAAAATTTATTACTAAGGAAGAAGTGTTACGAAGCCTCCTAAACCAATGAGAATGGTGAGGGTAACACAGGGGGAGCTGTAATAGGAAGAATTGGAATGAGTACTGCTTGTACCATGGATAGGATAGAGCATTGCTGGAGAGCGACACCTTCTTGTAGTGGCGTCTTTTAAACTGGGTGGCAGACCTGCCTAGTTATACAGATCCCCCTACTTCCTGTTTACTGAAAAGAACATGGTGGACTGTAGAAGTGCAACTTAGCAGCCTACTGATTTTATGTTCACATGAGCTGGGGCCACAACAACAACAACAGTAGAAGGAGTAGCATGAGTATGTTCACAAAAAATGAAAGAGGTTTGAAGTTCATGAAGGCAGAGGGCATGGAGTAACACTGGGGAATGATTAGTGTTGTTGTGGCTTCAGACTCATCTGGATGTATACCCAAAGGACTTTAGAAACTGGCCACTTCACCTGGGTTCTCCCAGAGTTATTTTGTTGAGGTTCCATTGAAGGATTGTTTATTATGAAAGTGAAATTCATGAGGTGAGTGTGTTGTGGTGTGGGACTGCATTATAATGAGGGCATAGTGGATTGTTAAGGATTTTTTTTTTATGTTTAGGGCCTAATGGTTTCCTGTACACCAGGAAACCATTTAGTATGCTGGGTGGTAACCATATAACCAAATTATGGTGCCTGGTGGTTTAGTGAGTAATTACAGTGCTCCAATTGGATTGAGGCAGTGAAGGTTTATTTCTGAGGGGTGGTTGGGGTTATTGCTCACGTAATGCCACTCAGGGATGAGCGAGGCTGGTCACTCTCATCTTAAGGACCAAATTGCCTAGCCCCGGGCTTCTACGCCCCTCATGGGGCAACGTAGGAATATGATGATAGATGGATGGATGGTAAGTTGCAAGATTGTCTTTGAAAGTGAAGTGCAGGAGGTGGGTGTGTTTGTTGTGGTGTGGGGCTGCATTACAATGTGGGCATAATGGGCCATCACTTTTTTTTTTTTTTTTTTAATGTTGGTTTAACGGTTAATGTTCCAGCCGGAGAGAGAGCCTTTCATAGGTTTGATCCCCAAGAGGTAATTAGAGTTTTGTTGATCATGTAATGATACAATACAAAGTTAGCTGGTCATCTAGCCTTGTGTACAGGTCTGTGGAAGACTAGCCTTGGGCCCCTACATCTTGACAGAGGTAAAAGGTGATTGGCTTTTAAATTTAAACTGAATTAAAAATGGGTAGGTGGATAATTAGATCAAGCATTCGGGAGTAACTCTTGCATTTATTCTTGAGTGTGCCTTTTCACTTATTTTCTCTTTACTGTGATATTATAATCAGTATCATTAAGGAAGATTTTTATTATTAGTTTTAGTTAATTGTCATTACCATTAGTATTAACTTCTTATTCTCCTTCAGTTCAGTAGCTTTTTATTACTATTATTATTTTGCTGCAGCCAGATTATTACAGTATATATATTAAATCTTATGATAGACTTCTTTTACTAAAAGGGTAGAAATAGTGCTTCTTGCCATCTAAGAACTATACCTTCATTTGGAAATGTTGATCCACACACTCAAGTGTAGTACTGTACTGCCATCAGGTAGCTCAACATTCACTGAGTGACAAACTTAATAGTTTTCTATAACCCAGGAAACCGTTTACTGTACAACATTGCATGGTAATTATAGAGTACCCAAATGACACCTGGTGGACTACTGGGTTAAGTTATTCCACCTGGATGGAACCCATAGTGATTAAAATCCAAGGAATGGTTGGAGTTTATAGGTCACATGGTGCCACTTAGGGGAAAGCAAGGCTGGTTACCCTCTTAAATGTTGGCATTAAGTAGCCTATTCTCGGGATCTCTGTACTCATGATAGGACAGGAAAAAAAGAAAAAAAAAGTTGGATGATTGTTGGATGGATTGAAAGATATAACAATTTTAGCCTAATAAGGGTCCAGATTGGGCCAAAACTATTTTACCTTCCCAGCAAACATTTTCATGTGTGATTATAACATTTGAACAGTTTACTACTTCACTTTGATGGTGTTTTTTTTTTCGTTTTTTTTACTGCTATTTATCCTCTTCACCACTGTTGACACCCTTTTAGTTGATTTTAGCTCTCCCCAGATAATTTTATTCAGCATAGAAGAAACCTAATCGACTGGAGATTTTGGATTTTGCCTTAGTTAATTCCTTCACTACCACTGATAATAAGAATTGTTAAATAAAATTGTCCCCCACTAGTTTGCTTAAGATGAAAAATACCTCACTGGAGTGAAGAGATTGATCATGCTACCATTTAGAGGCTAGATATAGCCTTGATTAATCCCATCAGTACTGGGGGTGTTTCCTAAATTGAATACAATGTCTGGAGCTAGCAAGAGAAATACAAAAAGATATATTATTGTATTGATGGGATTATCTGCACTGTGGTATCAGGATGCAATCTTGAATAACCCTTTCACTTTCTATATGCTAAACTAAATCATCTAGCATTACTTTTACAGGAGTGCCAGTCATGTGACATTAACAGCCATGGAGCACCATCTTCCTCTATCCTCAGCTATCCTGATTAACTCCTTATTGCTAATTCTTTCTTGTAATTCATTTCTTATACAATCCATATACTTTAATTGTTGTCTTCCTCTTGCTCTTCTTCCCTCTATTCCTCCAAGTAAAGTCATTTCCAAGTTCTTTTATAACATGTCCCAAAAATTCCATCTGTCTTTTCTTTATAGTCTTCATCATTTCTCTTTCCACTCCTGCCCTTCTCAGAACTTCTTCATTTGTTACTTTTTCTATCCATGATATTTGCATCATTTTTCTCAAAAACCATACCTCAACTGCTTGTAATCTCTCTCTCATTTTCTTTAATGTCCAAGTTTCGCACCCGTATAATAGCGTTGACCAGACAAAACATTTCAACACCAAGGATACATTAAAACCCCATTGAAATGGACTTTTGTTAAGGCAGAGAAGTAAAGCAAGGGAGACAATTTCAAAGTGAGTAAACAAAGCTTTAAGGAAGGCAACAAGCATGGGCCTGTAGCCTTATCACTGTTTATTTAGTTCCCTTTCTTTTGATGCTAATTGCATAAAATACTGTTTAAGCTTTTTAAAAAATGAAACATGTTATGGAGACAAGCTGTTAAATTCTGGTACAACTGGCTCCAGGTATTTTGAGACACATTGCCAGGGCTATGGCACCATTCAGACAGAGGTCATGGAGTTTGCATGACAATGTTTAAACCACAGCAGCTTCTAATGAAAATAATTTATACCACCACTTAAATCAGTAATCAGCTGCCTATTTATACCAGTCAGCAAGTTGCTGTATGCTGCCACAGCCATTGTAATTGTGTTTTGATATATATGTACCATATAAATCTGCTAGAATATAATGAACAATCCATTATGATGGACACCATTCCTCCCAGTTAGTCTGCCCTAAATGGGTTTTATTGTCCAGTCCTGATAGTGTTTGCATTAAAGGGTACTTTTAAGCTGAGGGGTCTGTTAAGAGCAGGATGGGTTGTTATGCTTTGTCTTATTAACCTGTTGAGGCTGGAGATGTCTTTTTCATTGCATTGTTGCCATCCATCCATCTATCCATCCATCATCCAACCCTATGCTGCCCCATGAGGAGCATAGGAGCCCGGAGCTAGGCAAGGTGGTCCTGACATTTAAGATGAGAGTGACCAGCCTCATTCATCCCTGAGTGGCATTATGTGAGCTTAATCCCCAACTACCCCTTGGATGTAAACCTTCACTGGCTCAATCCAATTGGAGCGCTGCAATTACCCACTAAACCACCAGTCACCAAAATCTGGTCATATTGTTACCACCCAGTGTAGTAAATGGTTTCCTGGTGTACAGGAAACCATTTGGCTTGTCACTCAGTGTAGAGTCACATCTGACAATATTATTGAGCTTAGACTGTTTAAACTAAAGGGGTTAGATATAGCCTAAATAGACCCCTACAATAAGAGAAACCATTTTTAAGTTGAAAAATAATTGTCTTATTGTAGCTAGAATGTACTGATAAGGACATTATCTGGCTTGAAGGGATTAATGAGTCTCCATTTTCTTTATACTGTAAGATTTGTGCTTTAATTTTCTGTTTGATGTATTTTTTGCCATCACTGTACTTATGTAGAGCTTATATGACATTATGCAATATTTATACTGAAATATTTGGTAATATATTAATCAGAAAAGACATTTATGTTTGTTAGCCAAGTAACCCCTTGTGTATAAGAGGTGTTTCTGATTTTAATATTTTTTTGTAGTCATTTCAGTCCAGTGATGAATTTTTCATATTGTCTTCAGATAGTTTTAGTTAGCTTTTGGGCGACTTTTTAAATTGGAGAGGTTAGATATAGCCTTCATTAACCCCTACATAACAATAAGTCTACCCAAATCGGAGTAAAATGGCCTAGAGGTAGCACAAATAAACCAGTAAAGCATGTAATGAGATTGAAGTGGTTAGAGACACCCCTTGAATTCTATTTACAAACCACATTATACATCTTAGGGGAGATTTCTGAGCAGGAGGTGTAAGCATTAGCCTTCAATAACCCTTTCTGTTACAAGAGATCTCCTGTACCCCATTGAATCTTAATTATTTTATTTTGGGGTTATTCTTGGTGCTACAGTTCAACCTCCTAGATCCAGAATGCTTGGGTCCAAAGGCATTATGGAAAACAAAATTTTTTGAAATGCAGAAATGTAATGGTAAAGCCCCTCGCGCATATTGACGTGAAACGAGTCAAAATGGTGTTAGGCTGAAGAGGAACTGATGATGCACTATGATGCACTTGTCTGTGTTGGTCTGAAGGGATGCTGATTAGGTGATTTTGGACAAAAATATTCACCAAAAATTAAGTTTTAGCATGAAGTTTTTCAATCTTTGCTGCATGATAGGGGAGGGTGTCTATTTCAAGGCCAACATTCTCAAATAGTGAGCTTTCTCCTGGCTTTCAGTAAGGGGGGGGAGAGGAGTGCATGTGCGCAATTTTTTGGCAATTCACTCAAAAACTATTGGTCGTACAGTATCAAAATTCCGAAGACACCTCGTGAAAGCTCATGAAATTCCGCATATAGATATTGCTTAGCTCTTGCATGGTTGGGCAAAACATTGCGGTAGGGCGTTGGGAAGTTATTTTCACTGTGGAAACACATTACAGTGTTCTCACTGCATTTCCGTAATTTCACTATACTTTTACTCATCAGTTTTGTGTGCTTTTAATAGCTTATTGTATAGTACAAACATCAGCGAAAATTGAGTTATATAGTTCATACCAATATAACCAGTTTCTGGGACATATAAAATCCATGGGAATGCTTTCCTCTGTGCGTGAGTCCAGGCTGCCCTCAAAACATTTTCTCTGATCGTGTCACAGAAACTTACAGAAAACTTTAGGTGCATGAAGGGGTTAATGAGAAAATTATGCAGTGGTCTACAGTATTTTTAACAGTATTTCCAGTGAAGTTCCATGTGTGATAATTACAAGTGAGGGTGAAGCCCTCGCGAGTCTTTTGTCGTGTAGTGGCATTTTCTTACATATGAGCAGCCCGACCCGGCCTGACCATAACATATTCAAGAAGCTTATATCTCGGCAACCACAGGGCCGATCACCGAGTGGTTTGACCATATGATAGCCCAGTTCTTTAAGATCTGTTTTTGACAAGTTTCATCACACCCAGGCAGTGCACATGGTATGTGACTTGCACCTTGTGCAGCATGTCGAAAATCTTCAAAAGAGGGCCACAGGCCAGACAGTTTGTTGTAAAGACATGAAACTTGGTAGGTAGATAGCTATCAATATACTCTAGGCATCCTCGTGGTGTAAGGTGACATTTCAGTGCTTACGGATTTAAATGGCCTCACTCGTACCTCGCCAACAAAGGCGTTTTACTGGTTTGGTACAGGTATTCTTTTACATGTCCATAAAAAATAAAAAATCTTTTAAATAAGCACTGCTTGCAAGAGGACAGGTGATGTCACAACTCGCCTACCACAAGGAAAAATATTTAGGAGAGTGGAGGTTTCTGGATTTCCGATTTGAGAGTTTGTACCGTACCAGATTTATGTTCAACTCAGGAAAGGCCTCTTGTGTTGAAGGGTTTATTAGGACTATATCTAACCCCTCCTGTTCAAAATTCTGTCTTGCAGGAGATTGCTAGAGTAAAATCAGAAAGACACACCCAGGCTGGACAGGTTAAGCTGAATGAAGGCTCAGTATCATTAAAATAAAAGTGACTTCTCTGGATTGAAGCCGTTAAAGTTTGCCAGGTTATGGAGGAAAGTTGTATAAAGTATATGTGATGAAAATGACCCTTCATCACTTTAGGGCTTATAAAGTAACGTACAGTACTTAATTTACATTACAGTATATGAGCATTTATTTAGGCCCCTTAACTTGCCATTTGGTTCATCCCAGAGCACCAGTTCTGCTTACCAAATACTGTATGGTCCACTAGGCACTCAGTGATTTGGCTCTGGAGCTTTAGCTAGATATGGCCCATAAGTGTTAAATTTGAGAGATGGATTGTGCAAGAGTATTATACAATAGCTCCTCAGTATATATAGCCTTTTTTTTTTTTTCTACATGAGTGAGAAGTATTATCCATTATGAGTTCCTTTGCTACCTATAATCTGGTTTGCCAGTTATCCACTTTTTTTTTTTTTTTTTTATGTGTGTGCAAAGAAGAAAGAACCAGAGTCAAGAACTCTGCAGAGTTGTTCTTTTCTAGAGCAAAATAAAGAAATGAGAGCCCAATTCAAGATTCATCCATCTCAAGATGCCTGGACATGTTGCTGTTAACAGACTGGGGGTCATAGGCAGAAACAGATTGAGAAAGACGATTCCTGAGTTGACCTGTTGCATACATGAAAGACTGAGAGTATTTGTTAACTATTACAACAGAGAGTTGGACAATACCTGTTCCTGTTGTAAGAAAAAGTTGTGACATTTTTTGACAGATCTCAGATTAATTGCAAGGACTACCTGATCCATAGATGCATCATCTAGTCTCTCTCATTCTCTGCTTCTGGATCCTACCTCTCTCCATTTTTAGGTAGGAATATGGTTTAGGACAATGGTGGTGGTGGTGGTGGTGGTGGTGGTGGTGATGGTGGTGGCGGTGGCGGTGGTGGTGGTGGTTGGTGATGGTGGTGATGATGATGATATGTCTCCAGACAGTATGGACCTAATTTGCACTCCTAAGATATAAAATTATCAAGCTTATGTTGTTGTCTAGTAAGGGGGATTATTAAAACAGAATATCCTCATTTAGTATAGTTAATGATGTGTTTTAAAATATAACTCTGTCTGTACAACCAGTACTGTAAATTAGGAGAAACTGGCAAATCAGCTGTATAGGTTGCAGTGGAGGTTTGACTGGATTATTAATTTACAACTGTGGGAAGTACTACCATGAGAGTGAAGAGTGGCCATGAGCTTGGCAACTGTAGTCATTTTACCTTAACCTGGTCCAAATTTTTGTCCTTTTTCTGCTTATTTCATCTAGTTCAGTGGAAGAAAAAGTCATTACTGTGACGCTGCATCTTTTCCATACCATTTCTTGCTGACTAGCCCTTAAACTCAGCATTTAAGATGGAGAGATACCAGATTTAGGCTAAGTGTGAATGGATAGAGCATAGCCACACAACAGTCACTCTTTGGCAGGAAACTTGGCCACAAGTATGGTAAACCGAATCGAAGTCCAAGTATAGCTTCTCACAGTTTTACAAATCATGTTACACATCTTAGAATTCTTTTCTCCCAATAGCTTCCATTAAATGCTGGAAAGTAATTAGCTGGTTTTGTCACTTGGTTTAGCTTCCAGTCCACAGAAAACATCAGCTGTGCCATGGTCAACCTTAGCATAGTGATTCCTTGACTCTTTCAGTCCAATGGTGCATTATTTATTTTATTCTTGTCATCTCCAGACAAATGTACTCATCTTTAGAGAGATGTCTGGCCTTCATTAACCCTTTCATTGCAAGAAGTCTCCCCAAAGCTCAATAAAATCATGTGAAAGTAGCAGACTAAACGAAACACAAACTTGTCGTGTGATTCAAATGGTTACTAGGACACATGACATGATTTTTATGTTAATTGCAGAAAAGTGTCAAACAAGATGACATATATCAATTAACCAAGGACCTCCTGCATAAGATTATGATGCCTCTCACTCGTTGACTATTTGGTGTCTGTTAACTGGGAGTATCATAATAGAATTTCCTTGTACAGGAAGTTTTTCATTGTAGGTCACCTTTTTCATTAGTCTTTTTCATTTTAAATTCCTCAGTAGACTACAGAAATTTGGCCCATTAACCCCTACACCCAAAGAATGTCAACTGTATTATATTTATGTCACCTCCAGATGATTTTATTTATTTTATGAAGGAATTTTGGAACTGAGGAAGATTGTAATGTCCATTGAGCCCTTCATTATAGACCAGCAGTAATTTGAGGTGCTGGTGAGATGCATACACATGATAGGTAGAGCAGCTGTGGTACCCTTCCAGGAATCAAACCTCATATTTCTCTGTACCTCACTATGAGGAAGGACCCTGGTCTGACCCAGCTGAAGCGTTGTCTTGAACCATTTCCCTGCACGGTGTATGTACTATATTGTATCTGTAAGATAGCCCCACAGAATCAACAACAACATGAAACTTAAATAAAATTGTTTGGTAGTAGCTTGATTAAACCACAGAGCCTGTGGATGTCATTTTCATTTCAGTGTTGCCTTCTGTTGACGATTTTAGCATGTTCAGGCTATACAGTACTCTTTGAACTGGAAGGGTTAGATGTAGCTGTAAAATACCCCTTGAGTACAAGATTCCCTTCGTTTATTGAATAAAATCGTCTGGTAGCAGTGAGAGTAAATAAAGAATGTTGCCTGGATTCATGGGATCAAGTTGAAAATATCATTATATTGAAGGGGTTAAAGATCCAATAGTGCCCCAGTAGCACAACCTTAGCAATATATTCTTACTGGAGGGTACACTACTGTAACACTTTTGTTGTGAGCTTTTAAACTGATGCCGTCCTGAGATGTGCTTCTTCTTGTGTTAGATTGTACGCTGATTGTTATTGAACCCTTTCACTGTTGTTGGTATGCTGGAGAGGGATGCCTTCATGTGGTGGCACTGATATCATTGGGCAGTAGAGCTTCCCAGTTATACAAATGTCCTTCAATTTCTTCCCCATCCTGTGAAGGGAAGATGGTGGGGTGTGGAAAGTGGTTAAAGATGGTGGGGTGTGGAAGGTGGTTAAAGATGGTGGGGTGTGGAAGGTGGTTAACTTTGGCCTGCAGTTCACCGGGTTCACGCTGAAATGAGCTTGGGATTGCAACTGCTACTGTTATTTCTGTTGGTGCTATTCAGTGTTTTATTCTTTTGTTGAACTGAGAGAAATCCTTGCGGTCAAAGGCTTTAATGACTTTCTTGAGCAACTCATTTTATGCTCTTGGCACACTTCGAAGACCTTCTCAAGTAATTCTCTCTCTCTCTATCAAAGAATGTCTTGAAGAATTGTTTTTGTGCTCTTGGCACACTTCAAAGACTGTCTTGAGAAACTTTTTCTGCTCATTATATTTTTCAAAGACTTTCTTGAGTAGCTTTTTTTTGTGTTCTTGCAACATTTCAAAGAATGTCTCGAGTACTGGTAATTCTTTTTCTGCTCTTGCCTTGCTTAGGAATTGGAGCTATTCTGATATATGATAGTTTCATTTATTAATGAGGAATCCACCACAGTCAAAGGGTTTAATATTTTTTGCTGTAGGATGAATGTGGAGGAAGTTGCATTTATTTCTTGCATTGTCTCTTCCATATTCAGATAGTGTGTTGTAATTAGTTCTCTCCTTACTTAGGTTGATAAATAAAATACATATTAATATATATAATATATACACAGTATATGATAACTGGTGCTTGTGACCAATTATGTACAGCATGTCCTTGTTATAAGCTGCTATTGTTGATGTTATCTGTCTTTTAATCTCTGGAATTTGAGGACCCTGTTCTTAACCTTAGCTTGTTATTGAAATAAATTATATGGGTTAGAAGGGAGCTTTTGTAAAGGAGAGGTAAATGAAAGCTTTATTTAACTAGTCCAGCTTGAAAAGTTTCTTCCAAGCAGAATAAAATAATCTGAAAGTAGCAGGAATAAAATGAAACATGTCATTTGGAATGAAGGGATTATCAGTGGTAAATCAAAGAACTGCCAGTTACCTTCATAAGTATGGTGCCATCTTTTATATATTATTCTTGGTACCACTAAGTACTTTTATTCAGTTTTGGAGAGACTTTGAACTGAAGCTGTTAGATATAGCATTCATTATATCCATCACTACAAGAAATCTCTTAAGCATAAAGAGCTGGAAAAAAAAAAAGTCTGGTGGTACCCTGATTAGTACAGTAGTAGTAGTAGTTGTACCCACAGACTCATCTGAACATGACCTTCATGTACTGCAGGTTGAAGGTGCCATTTTGCAGTCCACCATCCTCCTCCTGGGAGAAGGGAGGGAGTTGAGGGATGTGTGTATAGCTGAGCAGCAGACACCCAGCTACACTGATGCCAACAAATAGAGGCATCCATGTACTGTATAACACAGGTGCTCAGATTAAAATGAAACATACATAATTAAATTAAAAGGCTTAACCTTCCATTGCTATCTATAAAGCTGATTTGCTAGCTTAATTTACAGAACAGCACATTTCAATATTCAATTCACCAGGTTCACTTTTCTGAAACCTGGTAGATTGTTTGCTGAAGTTGCTCATTTACTGAAGCCCACCCCTCTTATTTAGGGGGACAGGGTGGAAATGGGGGAAGTCAGTACAGTATGAACAGGCAACTCCACTACCTGGTCATACTGATGTCACCACATGAAAATGTCCCTCTCTAGTAATCACAGTTATATGGAAATGAGATAATTTGGAGAACATCCCTGCCTTATAATGAGGACTGCTTGTATAGTATGACATAATTCATGTGAGGAGTTTTATATTTAAGGCTTCAGTGTACTGAATAGCCTACCATATCAGTCTTTTAAAATGTTTACTGTAGTTTAATACTGTAGAAGTGTGTGTTCTACTCTTCTACTTCACCTTGCATATCAGTTAAGACTGTGTGTGTGTGTGTGTGTGTGTGTGTGTGTGTGTGCATTGAGAATTTTGAAGTTTAATTGTTGATTGTAAGCATGTGTACTCCATATCTGTGGGCAAGGTTTATTTTGATAGCTTTTTTTACTTGGCTGTTTTCCTTTTCTAGATCCCACCCACCCTTTTGAAATCATGGGAAAATTGGGCTATGATGATGATGATGATGGTGATATCATGATGATGATGATTAAGGTAATGTGTTTGTGTGTTATTGCAAGTTATATTACAGTGTTATTGTAAGTGCCTGACTCACCAGCAAGTTTTGTTATGTGTTTAGAGCAAATTTGTTAATACATGTAGTCATTTTTGTTAGTAGTCGTTTTATGAGGGGTATTACAGTAGTTATAGTATATGGTGCTTTGTATTATTTGACTAGTAAGGGAGAACTGTCAGTACTATGCCCAGTAATGGTTCATTTCACTTGGCATGCTGTTGATAGTTCTCCCTTTTACACAGTTTCTCTGTCTCTGTGTTTTGTGTTAGTGTATATTGTTGTTAGTGTTTGTGAGCGCGCACACGCCTGCTAAGTCACGAGTGATGACGTCATCGGAAGGTTCCTGTGGTATGCAACTGGGCTGGGAACCTTGGCAGTTCACGTTGTGAGGCTGGCGAGTGTGGTTTACCTAGTTCCTACACGGGTAGCAGAGCGTAGTTGGAAAAATGGCGTCGTGTTCGACCAAGTGGTCTCCAAAACTTGAAAATGATTCTGCTTGTGAGAGCTGGAAAAAAAAAAAAAAATTGGCATTTGGTGCGAACTGATGGACCTAGCTAAAGAAAAACAAGCCTTAGCTATTCACCTGTCATTGTCTGGAAGAGCGAGGGTGGCGTCTTCGGAGATTGATGCGGATGTTCTGAAGCAGGAGGTTGGTGTTCAGAACTTTCTGAAAAAAATAGACGGTTTATTTCTCGTGGACAAAGGACGTCGACAGTTTGCATCGTTTTATGAGTTGTTCAACTTCAGAAGAGCCGGTGATATGAACATTCGTGAGTTCGTGACAGAATTTGAGCATGTTTATTTCAAATTTACAAAGCAGGACATGGAACTGCCAAATTCTGTGATGGTTTTTATGTTCTTAGCTGCATGCAAACTTTCAGACAGTAAGCAACAACTAGTGATGTCCGCGACAACTGAGGTGACATACGAAAATATGAAATCTGCCCTGAATCGTATTTTTGCTGGTGAAATTGGCAGGCAGAACGAGGGATCGGTTTCCGCCCGGGAGGTGAAAGGCGAACCAGTATTTTGGAGTGACGAAGTTGAGGGTGAGGAAACGTTTTATGCTAGAGGTACTCGACGAAGACGGAGAATGTTGCGGGGTGGTGCAATACGTGATCGACGTCGTGGTAGTGGCCGATATTCAACCGTATCTGCTAGAATTCCCCAACGCTCATCCACCGGCAGGAGGCAGAACCCACTTGGGTCTGACGGAAAGGTATCGAGGTGTTTCGTATGTGATTCTAGATTTCATTGGGCACGTGACTGTCCGGATGCATACGAAAACGACGGCAGTCGAGAAGAGAATTCTGAAACAGTGCATCTGACATTATTTATGGGCTATGCGGATGATGCCGTTAGTAGAGGTAAGTCACAAACTCTAGTAGAAAAATCTAAGGGATGTGCTCTTCTAGACACAGGGTGTTCCACAACTGTATGTGGAGTTGAATGGATCAGTTGCTATCTGAGCTCACTGATTACGAACGTTATGCTATAAGAGAAGAAGCGTCATCCTCAACGTTTACTTTTGCTGATGGTGTCACAGTTTCTTCCCTCAAACGTGTGACTCTGCCCTGCTACACTGGAAACATGCGTGCTTCCATCGTGACCGTTGTTGTGGACTGCAATATTCCCTTGCTGTTGAGTAGACGTTCCATGAAAAAAGCAAAAATGTTGATTAACCTTGGAACTGACCAGGTCAAAATTTGTGGAACTATCATTGATTTAAAGTCCTCATCTTCAGGCCATTACTTACTTCCAATTTCTTTATGACTAGGTCGTGAATTTTGTGAAACAATCATGTTGGCATCTCTTGGGGGTGATGTAGAAAAAACCGCTTTGAAGCTTCACAGGCAATTTGGACACCCAACATCGGCAAAATTAATTAAACTGATCACAGATGCGGGAATTAAAAGTTCAAAACTGGAACGGGCTATCAAGGCTGTATCTGATGCTTGTACAGTCCGTTGCAGATTTAAGAAAGCCAAGCCCCGACCCGTAGTCGGTTTGCCCATGGCGTCTAAGTTTAACGAAGCCATAGCCATGAATTTAAAAGCTTGGGGAAAGCATTATTTCTTAGTCCTTGTTGATTTGGCGACCAGGTATTGTAATGCGATAGTAATCGCGGATAAGTGTGCGCCCACCATTATCTATCTATCAATCTATTGCCAGACACCTTAATTCCGAACGGGGTGGCCACAAACAAATCGCCTCCATGTCACTCTGTCCCCTGCCATTTCACTACCATGCTCCCAACTCACACCCCCCTCTCTCATATACCTCTCCACTCCATCCCTCCATCTCATACTCGGCCTCCCCCTCCCTCCATCTCATCCTCGGCCTCCCCCTCCCTCTCACCCTCTCCACCTCACTCACATACACTCTCCTCGTCAGTCTTTCACTCTCCATCCTCTCCACATGTCTAAACCACCTTAACGTGTTTCTCCTAACGCTTCCCATCACGTCCTCAACCACACCACAGTGCTCCTTCACTTCTGCATTTGTTAGTCTGTCTCTCCATGTGACTCCACATGCTCCTCTCAAATAACTCATTTCCACTGCTCTCACTCTTGACTTCTGTCCTTCCAACATGTCAGAGTTGGTATCACAATACTGTCATGTAACAACTTTTTCACTTCCATGCTCACCTCCCTGTTTCTTATCACTGCTTTCAATGAACCAGCAACCTTCCTTCCCTGCTGCACCCTTTCGAGCACTTCACCCTCCAGACTTCCATCCTTACTCATCACTCTGCCCAAGTACTCAAATTCGCTCACATTCTCCATATCCTTCCCATCCAATCTCACTGTACATTCACTGGCTTCACTTCTCTTGAAGACATAAAGGAATATTTCAGAGCTGGATTGTTGTGTTTGGCGCACCTACAAAAATTCTTACAGACAATGGCTGTGAATTCAATAATGCAGAAATGCGAGCATTGGGAGAGGCCTTCAATATCAAGATCATGACAACGTCTGCAGAGAGTCCTTGGAGCAATGGAGTCTGTGAGCGTCAAAATGCAGTCATTGGTGACATTGTTAGACAGTGTGAATTGGATGTGGCCTTGGCATGGGCAGTATCGGCAAGAATTGCTCTCACCAACTACTCAGGCTTTTCTCCTAACCAACTTGTTTTTGGTCAAAACCCTGGTCTGTCTAATGTGTGCGCAAATGATCCTCCAGCCTTGGAACCTTCATCACCATCGAAAATTGTGAGAGACAACTTGAACGCTCTTCATTTAGCACGAGAGTTTATAAAGACCTAATCAGATGAATGTTTGGCTAGGGCTCTGCGGCACAACGTACGTTCGAGTGACTTAAACGACATCCGAAATGGAGATGAAGTCTTCTACAAAAGAAATGACAGTCATGAGTGGCATGGTCCTGGAACTGTAATAGGCAGAGATGGGAAACAAATTCTGGTGAGACATGGCGGTGTCTATGTGCGAGTGCACTTATGTCGTCTAGCACGTGCGCCAGAGCAAGATACTACAGTTGAAAGTGGTGTCAGCAGTGATGAGAAGAACAGTGTTATCCAGGAGAAGCCTAATGACGATCCTCCGCAAGTGTTGAATGACTGTCCACCAGGTGACGAGTCGGAAGATGGTGTGGTTCCAATTGATGAGCCTCCCACAGTTTCTGTTCCGATTAATCAGCCTCCCAAAGTTTCTGTTGGTCAACGTATAAAGGGAATACATTCAGAAAGTGGAGAGTTGGTGTCTGGAGGGATTATGAGTCGGGCAGGTAAAGCCACTGGAAAGTACAAACACTGCTATAATTTGAAGAGGGACTCTGACGGCAGCATTGATTGGATAGATTTGGAGAATGATCTTAGCGAATGGGAAGTGGTTGATGATGACGCAGAAATGCTTGTTCTTTTCAACTCTGAGGCCGTATTATGCGCTAAGGAAAATGAAATTACAAATTGGCAGAATAATGATGTGTATGAGGAAGTAGATGATGTTGGGCAAGGTGCCATAACGGTTCGATGGGTTGACGGAAAAACTGAAAAATAGAAAGCCTATTGTTAAGGCCCGCTTAGTAGCCAGAGGAGTTGAGGAAGACACAGTGGATCTCCGAAAAGACTCGCCTACTTGTTCAAAAGAAGCAGTGCAGTGCGTTTGGCACTTTCTTTGGCCTCTACCAACCAGTGGGATTGCCACACTATGGATGTGAAAGCTGCCTACTTGCAAGGTAACAACATTGAGAGAGTTGTTCATTTACGTCCTCTGCCTGAATATGCAAATGGTAAGTTATGGAGACTAAAGAAAACTGTTTACAGCCTTTGTGATGCTGCTAGGCATTGGTATCTGTGCGTAAAAGATCAGTTGTTGAGTCTCGGAGCTAAAGTGTCATCACTGGATTCAGCGCTGTTCTCTTGGAGCATTGGTGGCAAAGTCGAAGGAATTGTATGCATCTACGTCGACGACTTTCTTTGGGCTGGTACACATGAGTTCGAACAGCAAGTGATAAATCGTTTGAGTCAAATATTCCTCATTGGCAGTTCAGAATCAAAAGCCTTCTAATACGTTGGTCTCAATGTCATCTCCAACATCGATGGCAGCATAACGCTCGACCAATTCCAGTATGCTTCATCTTTGAAACCAGTCACGCTGAGTAAACATCGTGCAGCAGTAAAATCAGGGGAGCTGTCCGAGTCTGAGAAACGGAGTACCGAGCATTAATTGGGCAACTCAGTTGGATTGCCACACACACTCGGCCAGATATTGCCTTTGATGTGTGTGAGTTGAGTGTGAATAGCAACCAAGCTACCGTAGCGGATTTGCTTAGACTCAATAAGGTGATCTCAAGGGTGAAGACTGACAACATGAAACTATACATTCCAAGAATGGGGCCAATCGAGGACTGTCATATGGAGTGCTTTTTGGATGCCTCATTTGCCAACCTTGTAGGCAATGGATCTCAGGGATGTTTTGTGATCTTCCTACGAGATGCTAGTGAGGCAAGATGTCCTATATTCTGGCAGACAAGAAAGATCAGGAGGGTCGTCAAATCTACCTTATCTGCTGAGGCGTTGGCGCAGCTTGAATGTGCTGAGACTTCTGTATATCTCTCCAACATATTGCGTGAGGTTTCTGGATGTGGAAAGATCAAAATAAAGTATTTCGTCGATAACAAGAGTTTGGTGGACACCCTTTACTCCTGTAGGAGCATAGAAGACAGGAGATTTCGCATTGATATTGCAAGACATGTTGGAGCGAGGGGAGATTGATGAAGTATCTTGGGTGGATACATCACAACAACTGGCTGATTGTCTCACCAAGAAAGGTGCCTCGACTGTGCGGCTGCGTGCAGCAGTCAGCCGAGACTAGAAAGTTTATAATACTTCAAGAGACATCACATATCTGTATGTGGCCACAGACTGGGTCTTGATAGTAATTAAACAAAAGTGTATGTACTGGATACATAGTGCGTATAGGGTGTTGATGGTACTCTCACAAAAGTTTATGCATTGGATACATAGTGTGTATCAGATGCAAATAGACCATCCAGCTTCGTCCTTGGAATCTTCTATCAAATTAAGAAGAGAGGACGAGAGTGTTAGTGCATATTGTTGTTAGTGTGTGTGCGCATGCAGACACCTGCTAAGTCACGAGTGATGACGTCATCGGAAGGTTCCTGTGGTATGCAACCGGGGACCTTGGCAGTTCACGTTGTGACGCTGGTGAGTGTGGTTTGCCTAGTTCCTACATTCTGGATCTTCACCCCATCCTCAGATGGAGAAATAAGTCGGGATGATGATGATATGAGACTCTTAAAATAGAAGTCATGAGGATTGTGGAAGTACAGAGGTGTCCTGAATTGTGGATTTTTGCCATTGCTGCTGCCTTCCATCCTTTGTTTTGGGTACTCACCATCCACTCACTCGATGTAGTGCTGCTCTCAAGTGTGTGTCCTTTCCTCTCCTTTGTCCTTCTTCCTTCCATCCTCTTCTGTCTTTCTTTCCTTCATTCTTTCCTCATCCTTCTGCATACAGGTGACTTTACTCTCCCTCTTCTGTCTTTCTTTCCTTCATTCTTTCCTCTTCCTTCTGCCTGCGGATGACTTTACACTGAGTGACAAGCTAGTGGTTTCCTGCACACCAGGAAACCATTTACTATGGTGGGTGGTTACCATATAACCAAACTATGGTGCCTGGTAGTTTCATGGGTAATTAATGCCCTCCAATCAGATTGAGCCGGTGAAGGTTTATATCCAAGGGGTGGTTGGGGTTTATTGATAATGTAATGCCACCCAGGGATGAGTGAGGCTGGTCACTCCCATCTCAAATGTCAGGACCAACTTGGCTAGCTTCTCATGGGGCAACACAGGATTGGATGATGGATAGATTGGTGGGAATTGAGGGGCATATGTACAGTATATTCAACCAGTTTCAGTTTCTGGATGCCTGGTGGTCTCGTGGGTTAATTGAGACCCGTAAGAAGTTAAACCTGAGAAATGGTTGGTATTATTGCTTACATAAAACCCATCAAGGGGCAAGCAACTATACTTTCGTTACTTTAACTTGGCCTTAAATTGCCATCTCTCCATCTTCAATGCAGAGTTAGAACCAAAGATTAGTCCTAGAATATGGTACCAGTGACGAGGAAGTGCCGTTTAAAGAATGTAGAGGAATACAGTACTGTTACCTTTGTCCACCACTAAGCTACTTGAAATAAGCTGTAAAGGATAAAATTATGGACCAGGTTAGGGTAAAAATGAGTATATGTCCTGTCATGTTAAATGTCTGGACTAAGTAACCAAGCCCGACCCCTAAACTAATGGGATAAAAATATGGACCAGGTTAGGGTAAAAATGAGTATATTTCCTGTCATGTTAAATGTCTGGACTAAGTAACCAAGCCCCAGACCCCTAAACTAATGGGATAATAAAGAACAAATCAATGGAGTAAAATACATAAAGGCAATATCCTCCATCATTACCAACAGTAATAGGAACAGCTTTAATGTAAACACCAATTCATGCTTCAAATGTGGGGTTATGCTGTTATTCAGTAAATTAAAATTTATTTCTTTTTAACTCCTATACTCTGTTGACATATTTTCTACTTTACTTTTCTTGCTACCAGACTTTTTATTCCTCTTAGTAAAGATTTTTTGAGATGGAGGAGTCAGCTGTGGTTTTCATTAATTCTTTTAGTATGAGATCTCTTTCCTAACTTGAAGAAAATTGTCATGAAGTACCAAGAATAAGATACAAAAAAGACATCTTCAGACTGAAAGGGCTAACCATTCACACTATTTTAAGTTGATATTTGGGTAGAGTAAGTGATGTATTTCAACTTTTATGGCTAGGCTTGGTTGTGGTTTGTCAGCCACAATATCCCAGAATAATTGACTGTTTTTGCCTAACTTAAAAAAATTTGCATCTTAACTCGCCCAGTCCCAACTGATTTTTTACCCAACACACCCTCAGAACCCGACCAATTTTCAACTTGTCTTTTTTTTTGGCTCAAACCTCTGTTTTTGGTGAGAAACATCGAAAATTCATAGAGAAATCACCCTCCTGAGCTTATAAATGTTGCTACAGTTGTCAGTCGGCCTTACCTTTTGTTCTATCTCAGGGTATGTGGCTTCAAAGAAAACGAACTATGGGAGGGTTAACTAACTCAAGCCACTTTAAATTACGTATTTATTTATTTATTTATTTGGCATGAATTTATGTGAAGTACAAGACTATATTGGTTTTCACACAATAATGTAGGTGATAAAAGCATTGTTCACTCACCAAAAACACCAGCATATGGCACCTCCCTTTATGACATTACCACCTTATCACTTCTCTTTGTTTCTCCCTCTAGCTTCTTTGTTTCTTTGTCCTCCACCTCAGGAATTGCTTTCACCATGAATTTTGTCATTGGAGACACCGTGAGGCAAAATGTCATTACTGGCCAGATTACTGCTAACAGGTGAATTGCTGAGTGTGGGGGGGGAGGGGGGGGTCATGTGGGGCCAGGCAGTATCCCTGCTGGTAGAGGAAGGTCTACCACATATGCTAACCAAAAATCACCCGCGAATCTTGAAAAATGTGCAACCGATGGGCCTTGCAACTGACTGACATACGATGCATGTCGGTGGGTCTGAGCGTGAAAAAAAGTGGTGACGTGCATCGTACGTCGGTGGGACTGGGCGGGTTAAAAACCATTTATGCAGTACCTAAATACATAATATGTGGTACCAATAGAAAACACTTAACATTTTGAAGATGTCATTAAGTTGAAGCTTCTGTCTCATCTGTGAGAGGAGGTAGAGCAAGTTGGATGATGTTAACGCTAACTCTGTTTTTCAGTGGTGGTGCAACATGGTCTAATCCTCACCGCCACCCACATCTGCTCACTCAGACTTATCGGTTTTGTATTTCATAACTTATTCGTGCAATCACAATGTATTTTGTACCAGTAGAAGCGCTATCTTTCAGTTGTAAGAGGAGGCTGAGTTAAGGCTACTATGTCACCTGTGGGAGGAGCTATGGCAAGTTGAATGACGATAATTTTTTCAGTGGTTTGGCACAGAAAAGAGCAGGCCATTATCCTCAGTGCCCACAACCTGTTGCTTGCTCTGACTTTCGATTCTTTTCTGTAGCATGTTTAACCACTTAACCGCGGGGCGTCACTCTCGTGACGGTCGGTGGCAAGGAATCCAACCTATTGGGAAATAGTAGATTAGTGTTTCTAGTGATAATATAAGGCATTGGTGTAAATAGTAAAGGGTGTTGGGAAGTGTACATGTGGAGATTTCCTTAGCCAAATTCTGAAGTCTCCAGAAGTCAAACGATAGTCGACAAGTGCTAAAAAAACATCCCATGACAAAGCTGAAGGTATGCGCCATATGCATATAAAATTATAATTCTCTAGGACATAAAACGGATTTTTGGCAAATATTTTAAAAATGTCATTTGGAGTGCGAATTACCGCCGGCGGGAAGGGCAAGAAACGCCTCGAAGAACCCTGCGGTTTAGTGGTTAAACAGTCTTATAGCATTTGGTACCAGTAGAAAGCACTATCCTTTTGGTTCCCAGTGCATTAGAGTTGAGTCCACTGCTGTAAATCAGTTGTGGAAGGAACTAGAGCAAGTTGAATGATTAATTTTTTGATGTTTTGGCAGTGGGATCAGACTACAACTGCTGGCCAGCTCACTCCATACTTTCACTTTCTTTTCTGGACTGCACATCCAAGAAGGGCGATGATTGATAAATTTCCTTGTTCTAGGCATTAGGGGTGACTATGCAAGACTGATACTTCCTTCTGGGAATGCATGCCACCTGAAGTTTTGGCTTGCCTCAATTGATATACCTGGTATTGAGCCCACGTAGGCTGGTGGCATTGATTGATGACACCCATCCAGGAAAGGCTAATTTTATGTATATGCCTGGTGGTCTAGTGATCTAAAAATGCCAGCACTTCTGTACATGGTGGAGTGAAAAGTTTTCATCTCATCATCTCTTCTCTTCTCTGAAACTCTCTTCATCTTGTTTCTCTTTGCTACACTGTTGCATTTTTCTCTCTTCTGTCACTATTGTTCTAGCCACAATACATCTGAATTCTGCTTGCATTTCTTCCCTTTTGCAGCAGGCACTAATTCACCATCTAGCTACACACTTTCATCTTGTTTCCCTCCCACTTCTTAATGTAAGAGTTAACCATCATTCTGTCTTTCATTAATACAGCTGGTCAACTCTGGCAATGTCTTCCAGTTTTTACATACTTTGTGTCCGGGCATCTAGAAGTAAATAAATCTTGCATTTGGCCTTTTCTCTGTTTGGCCTTCTTTGGAAAGGACAAATTATGTAGGTTTTTGGTGATTGGTTTTTCCTTTTGGCCCCCTCCATTCCCCCCTCTCCCAATCCCAACATAATATTGTTGTAAGAGTGTCATATCTTTCTAACTTATTGTACCATCTTCCTCATGGAAACCAAGCACCTTGTGATAAAAGATCAAAATCACAGCATAACATGGAAGGGAAAAGTGCATGTGTACATAAGTGTGGTGTATTATGAGACTGATGATGATGTAGATATTTGTTTGTGTTGCTTGACCGCAGTGAGTAATTTAATGAGGAAAAGCATTAATTTTATACTTTCTGCAAAGTATTTTTTGTTGTTTATAGAATACTGTATCAGCATTTCTTACTTAACATCTACGATTTGCACTGTGAGTGTCTACTTTAACTTTTTGGCAGCAAAGTATGAACTTTATGTTTTAATATGGGTAACATCAGATGATTTCGTATTGCATGGAGAAACCTACTGTGGCAAAAAAGGATAAGCCCCTCAGTCCAGGGATATCCCTTAAATTTACTCTTTTGCCCCGAGACTGGTACTGTAGGGACTTCCCTTCACAAGGTAACACTGATATAACTACTGTATATCCCTTTTACCCTTACTTGGCCTAGATTTTTATAATTTTCAAGTATATTTTGTGTAGTTCATCAGCAAAATAAGACAGTATCATGGCTCTTCATCTTTTTCGTTGCACTTGTTCTTGACGAACATATTACTCGAGTGTTGATCTTGTTATGACTGAGCATTCAAGCTGGAGGTTTAGGTTAGGTCAGAGTACAGAGAGTATAGGTGACTCAGCTGCCAGGTTGTAAAAACATCCTTCAGCTACTTCCCTATCTCCCTAGAGGAGGATGGTGGACTGCAGGAGAAGGGGAAATTTAAGCTTACTGTCCACTAGGTTCACATTTCAGATAAACCAGGGCCTACATCTACTGCTACCACTACTACAGCTGTGAGACAGTTGTATTTGGCTTAGGTTAGCAACACGGCATGGCAATGAAGGGATAATAAATACTACACATTGCTCCATCATATACTCCTTTTACTCTAACTTGGCCTAAAATTCTCATCTTGAATGCTGAGTTGTAACAGTTCATTAGCACTAGATAATCATGCTATGGAATGGATGTAGATCTGTAACTAGCTTATTCTGCCACTGAGCTATGTGAAAGAAGCTATGGATGGATAAAAACCTAGGACATGTTAGGTGAAAGAACTATAGTCGTGATTTCACAATTGCCTGCTTCAGTTATTCCAGTTCAAAGTATGCTCGTTTAAGGTATATTTTAGAATGATTTAACAAAGTGTATTGTTAAATCATATGAAAAACACCTTAAACAAGTAGATTCCGATGGCTGGTGCTGTTTTACGACACTACAAAGTGTTTGGAGGAGTTTGATAGAGCTTTCATAAATTCCTTCACTACAAGAGATCTTTCCCAGGCTGGTTAAAACTGCCTGGTGATTGAAAGAATAGAATGAAAAAGTTATCATGATTCAGGGGGTTACATTAAAGCTGTATGGGTCCTGTTAGAAAGGTTTTTAATTGTTCACAGAACTTGAGATTTGTGAGGATATGTTTTCCTTAACCCTTGCAAATAATAAGGGACCATTCTGTCAGCACCTCTAGTTCAAAAGAATTCTTGAGCTAAATAATTAATATCATGTGGACTTTGCAGTAATGGAATTTAAAAAGTGTCATATTAAAGACTTTAGGTTTGAACTCAGTGTTGTGGCAGAGAATTCTGAATCCTTGTATTTTATTCCCTTCTAATGCCATGTGATTTAGGTAAAGAGAATCCAGCGCAACCAAAAAGGTAATAAAAATAAAAATAGCCCTTTCACCACAGTTGTTGTCTCTGAGAAAAGTGGAATGGTTTGGCAGTAGCTCCTAGAGGATACTGTGTTCTAGAACTTGGGTAAGGTCTTTTATAGTTTATTCTTGGTGCTAAAAGAGAATTTTACTAAACTTAGGAGGGGCCTTATGCATTGGGGAGGTTGATGATTTTATTGTACTTACAAAAGACCTCTTGCATTGAAGACATTTATCAAGACTTTATCTTCTTTCTCCAGGTTGAAAAATCTTTCTTCAGTAGATGGCAAGATGAAATGAAAAAGATTCCCACAAGTTCAGTAGATTTAAGTAATGAGTAACTGTAGGCTGTAAAGTAAACATTCCAGGCACTCAGTATTGTGCCCTTTTATTTTTTTCTAGCGAACAGTGAACCCTTACTACATCAAACTAGTTGGAGGAAGACACTGATGATATATTCTAATAGTTTGATATAACAGAGATTTGGTAATTAATAAATGGATTTTTAGTGTGGCCTTGAATTTGAGGCCTGTAAGGGGTTAGGATTGCAATTGATGAGTTGAGAGGAGGGATGGGACTTGAATGTATTGGTGTTGTGATGAGGAGGAGTAGGTTGAGATGGTTTGTCCATGCTGAGAGGATGGACGATGGCAGTTGGGTGCTGAAGATAAGTGTGTACGTCGGGAGTAGGGTTGCGAGAGGTAGGCCAAAAAGGACGTGGGATGAGGTTAAAGAGCATTAGGTAACCAAGGCTGTACACTAAATACTGTTCAGTGGATGCCTACCAAAATTGTTTATGTTCACAGCTTTCTTGCAGTTTTGTGTTGGTGCATACTGTGTACCTTGACACTGTGTACTGTAGATAAAAAAATATTTTTCAGTTAGTAATAAACAATGGAACAAAAAAAAAAAAATCCCTATTTACATTCCATTCAGTCTGGTGGTCATGTCCCCTTTGCTGTATCGAATCAGTTTGACATATTACAAAGTTGTTCAGTAGGATCAAGGTCATCTGTGTAGCCGACGTTCAGTTTAATGAGGTTTGATATAGAGAGAGTTTACTAAATATTCTGTCAGCTTCTTTAAACCCATGTGACAATCTTTTTAATTTATTCTTGTTGCTACCAGACAGTGTTATTCAGGGATTTGTTAATGCTACATCTATTCACTATCATTGTTTTGCTGTACTTTACTTTGGCCCAGATTTTCATTCTCTTGCAGCTTATTTCACAAAGCTTGGTGGCAGAGACAGAATGCAACAACTCTACATGCTTTCCATAAACATCATTATCATTAGCAGCATATTCTAGCATTAACCTCTTGTTACAGCATGACATTCAAGGTGGAGAGATGGCAAGTTTAGGCCAATTTACAGTAAAATGAGTATAGTGTAAGTCTTTCCAAAGCCGAAAAAAATAAGGTACTCAGGTAACAGCAAGAATAAAGTAAATATCATTGTTTTGAAGGGGTAAAAGCTGCTTTTACATTTTCATCAGGGTCACTGGAATGTGTAATCATGAAGCAAATTCATATGAACAAGATCTGTTAAGGATTGGCCCAACCTAAATGATCTTGTGCCTTGTAAGACACTTTGTTGTTTAGAAGTGGAAGTTGTATTATACTGTATGTTACAAATAAAAGTAGTTGCATACCTTGTTTTTTTTTTTTTTTGACATTACAGCCACCTGGTGGGTCAGTGATTAGTGCTCCCTAGTTTGAGTAAATCCTAACAGGTGATTGGAATTTTATTATTATTATTATTATCCACCCATCCATAATCCAATCCTATGCCGCCCCATGAGGAGCGTAGGAGCCCGGGGCTAGGCAAGTTGGTCCTGATATTCAAGATGAGAGTGACCAGCCTCACTCATCCCTGAGTGGCATTATGTGAGCAATAAACCCCAACCACCCCCTTGATATAAACCTGCACTAGCTCAATCCAACTGGAGCACCTTAATTTCCCACTAAACCACCAGGCGACATAATTTGGTTTTACAGTTACCACCCAGCGTAGTAAATGGTTTCCTGGTGTAGCTGAAGCCGTTTGGCTTGTCACTCAGTGTAGAGTCACCCATAGGCAAAAGGAAGAAGAAAAAATGAAAGTAAGTAAGTCAGAAGAGGGAGTGTAAAGTCACCTGTAGGCAGAAGGAAGAGGAAAGAATGAAGGAAAGAAAGAAGAGGAAGGATGGAAGAGAGGAAAAGGCAGACACCCAAAGCAGCACTACATCGAGTGAGTGGATGGTTTGCCCCCACCTACCAATAATAATAATTATTATTATTATTATTTTGTTGTTGTTGTTGTTGTTAACTCCAGTCTGGCTGAGTGAGGAAACTCATCAACCACTGGCAAGGAACAACCCCTCCAGCACCTTCCCATGCAGTGAACTGATGTTCCCTTGTGGCCAGGCAGTGCCTCTTCACAATGAGGTAAGGGGGATATGTGTGGAGGTGTGGCTCCTGGATGGTTGCCATGTTTGCATCTTTCCACCCATTTATTGGGCGCCATAGTAGGTTCCACATCACCTTGTTATTTGTTATTTGATTATATGGTTACCACCCATCATTGGACACGGTTTTCTGGGTTACAGGAAACATTAGGCTTGTCACTCAGTGAAGAGTCAACTGAAGCAGAAAGAAGAGTAATAAAAATGATGGGAAGGATGGGAGCAATAGGAAGCGAGGATGACAGACACAGAAAAGAATGACGTTGGTGAAGGAAGAAGCAGGCAGCACTGCATCAAGTGAGTGAATGATGGTTACCACCACCCACCACCAATAATAAAGCCATAAAGGGAAATACTGTAAGCAGGTCATCTATCAGTTGCCAGATTCCTTAATCCCATAAGGGGTGGTCACAAACAAATCGCCTCCATATCGCCCTGTTCCCCACCATTTTGCTGCCCTCCCCCCAGCTCTCACACACTCCCTCTCTCATAATTTATATCACTCCATCCCTTTATCTCATCCTCGGCCTTCCCCTCCCTCTCTCCACCTCCACCTCACACTCTCCTCTTTATCTCTTGCTCTCCATCCTCTCCACATGACCTCAATGTATTTCTCCTAATATTTTCTATCACATCATATTATTATCTAACCCTAAATATACAGGACTATATTTGTCTAGTCTAGGGCGTTTTCACTGAAATGCCCACCCCGACAACACCCACCCCACGGAAAGTCAACAGACAGAGTGACGAAACACCCACCTTAGGAGGAGACCACCGGGAGGCGCATAGGGAGTGCGGAGGCCCAGGTCTAGATGGACCCTCATCCCCAACTACCTTGCGCCCCTCTTACCCTCAACCAAGCCAACTCCAACCTCGCAGCCCCGGCAGGTTACTCTCCAGCTGGACCAGCGTTTGCCAGGCTCAGGGTGGGGCTTGTACTACAGCCCCAGACAGCACTCAAGTGATGGCCACTAGCCGCACTAGGAAAGAGACGGCCACAGATCTCTCTACAGCTGCATCCCCCCCCCTCTACAGAGCCAAGTGACGGCCACTAGCTGCACTAGGGAAGAGACGGTCACTGCCCGCTCTTCTACAGTTACTCCTGGGAGCTGGACCTCAGTGATGGCAACTAGCTGCACCGGAAGGCAAGTGATGGCCACTAGCTGCACCTCGCCTGCAGTCCTTTCACCTAACAGGACCTCACTGATGGCTACTTGCCACACCTGCAAGCAAGTGATGGCCACTAGCCGCACCTCGCTTGCAGTCCTCTTGGGGAACGAGACCTCGGTGATGGCCACTAGCCGCACCAGCAGGCAAGTGACGGCCACTAGCTGCACCTCACCTAACAGGACCTCGGTGATGACCACTAGCCGCACCGGCAGGCAAGTGATGGCCACTAGCCGCGTCTCGCTTGCAGTCCTTTCGGGAAGTCAGGCCCCGGTGACAGTCAGTAGCCACACCAACAGGAAGGAGATGGCCACTAGCCGCTCTGTACAGGACCTCAGCCACAGCCACTAGCTGCACCAGGGAGGGAATGGTCACTGCCCGTCTCTTGCCCCTTACCTCTGTGACTTCCCCCACGGAGGACGTCCCTTACTTGGCCCATCACTCCTGCGGCCGAGCGGGACACCCCTCCCTCTATCCTCTATCCCCATAGAGGCAGCCCCCAGGAGGAGTTGCTCCTGGAGGTCTGGCAAGACCCCATCATGACCCTGGGGATTCGAGCAGTGCAGCTGGCACCCAGACGGGACCACCCGCTGTCGGACTTCTGGAAGAAGGGATGCCGCAGACAGCACCTGACGGCGGCCCAACCCGAGAGAGACTGCAGCCTTCAGACTCCCCGAGGCACCAACAGGACCCTGGGGCGTGACCTCCCCAGCTCCATCGAACGGCAAGCAGGCGCGCCTACTCTCCTCATTTGGTCACAGTCCTGAGGACCTAACTCCCCACTGAGGCCCCACTAGGGAAGGGCCCCTCTCCATGCCACCCAGCAGTTCACTCCAGATGACTTGGCCCCTGGCAGTAATCCCGTGCCCCCTAAGGGAAGGCACACCTGACGGGACACCCCCCACACCTGGCTGACACCTGTAAGCAGCCGAAATGTCAGTATCCCTGCCAGAGACCTCCTGTCCTGATAGTGCCTGTAGTGTGCCAGTATTGTATTCACATTGTAGTTAGTGGTCACCTCACCACTGGAACCCTCAGTGCACCCAGCCACCACACCACGTGTTTGTTCACCACCTACACTTGTCCTCACTACCACCACGACCAGATCTGGCTGCCTTTCTTGCCCACCAGCCAGATATGCGGCCACACCTTCACCCACACCCCCAATATCACCCACACCATCAAAACCACCCACCCCCACCTCTCATATGCCCAACACAATTTCCATCACCTTACCCACACACAAAGCCCAGTGGAAATTTCCAATCACTCAACTCCCCAAGGGGGAGGATTTGCGCCTGCCCTACACTACCAAATAAAAGCAGGACCACATCACCACTAGCCAGCATACAACCGGAGGATGTCAACCCACCACCATCACCAAGGATGAGGATTCAGTGAGTGACCTGGATGTCCGCCCACGTGAAACACCTACGAGTATGTCGGATGCCTCACCTTCCCCACCGAGGAACCTCCAGCACACACAGCAGACCACCACCCTCCGTGTCACCCCACTAAGAACCGAATCTGACCACAGATCACTGGACCACCTTCCTCTACCGCCTCATACCGACCCACCAGACTGTCCTCTCAGACATCTACCACCTCCAGCCACGAGGACGTGACTTTTCCCCCATGATGGTGGTGAAACGCCCACCCAGGGAGGGGTGTCGCAACACCCACCCAGCGAAGGGACGACGGCGAGGCTACAGCAACACCCACCCTAGAAGGAGACCACCGGGTGGCACATAGGGCGCACGTAGGCCCAGGGCTAGATGGGTCTATGCCCCAGACTGCCTTGCGTCCCTCTCGCCCTCAACCAACAGCCCGGCACGAACGCAGTCCTGGCCACCTACTCTCCAGCCGGGCCAGCCCTCCCCAGGTTCGGGGTGGGGCTGATACCACAGCCCCAGACAGCACCGCGACACAGGCAGGGCTGGAAAAACCCCACCATATGTCAATCTCGGATGAGGAGAAAACTTCTGGGTCGACTGAGAAGTCCAGGAGGACGTTGCCACTGTCCCTGAACGTCACCGATGGTGGACAAGCTCCAGAGGATGGTGCGGGAGCGAAGACAAGGGTTACTTACATCTTGTGAACCCAGGACCATTCCACGGTGTTTTGGCACCCACAGAGAGTGACAGATGCCCTCTACGCATCACCCTTTTCAAAATACATTGTGAAGGGATTCACCAAGTCGCTGGGGAATGGTTCATGCCTGTTCTTCGCCATCCACTCAGCCAACTTGGCCAACCTCCAGCAACAGCCAGAGGAAATGGTGAACTTGGGCCCTTGGGCGGTTGTGTGCAGGCGTGCCAGCTATGAGCCTGGTGGTGCAGTTAACATGGGTAAGATTGGGCCAATATCCACGGATCTGGATGTCACTGTGATAGCGGAGAGGCTGCGCCCTGCAGACAACCTTGCCTCCCAGCTTCTGAAGGTTGCCAGGATTCCAGCACGCTTTCCAGCCCCCAGTGTTTCTCACAAGTCGCAGTGGGTGAGACTGGTTTATCGTGGTCCCCTGCCCTCCAGGGTCTTCCTTGGGTACGAGTCCTTCCCTGTTGGTGAGTACACCCATCCTGCATTATGCTGCCATGACTGTCATCTATTTGGCCATCCAAGACTTACATGTCGAAACAAGGTTTGATGTTCAATGTGTAGCGGTTACCACCCCTTTAGGGCAGGATCGGAAGAGGGTCAGAAATGTACCAGAGACCCCAGGTGCTTTATTTGTGGAAGTGAACACAGGGTGGTATCCAAGGTCTGCGCTGTTTACAGGAAGGCTAGTGATTTATACACGACCATGAAGAAGGCAGGTGCCAGCTCCACGTACATCAAAAAGTGCCTGTGTGAAGTACACACTGCATCCAGTAGGCCACCAACTCCCCATGGATCGGGTAGACCGACACCAGGCTTGGGTCCAAGTACAAGTACTTGGTAAGTACAAAATTTTGAGTACGTGTACTTTTCCTTGTACTTGAATTTTAAAAATCAATGTACTTGTACTTGAAAAAATCAAGTACTTTTAAGTACTTTTCAAGTACAGTACAGTAACAATCATATAAGGTACACTGCATAAGTAATTAAATAACAACTGCTTTGACTATGACATTAAGCAGATTATAAGTTATTATAGTTCTACTGTTTGTTTTAATATATAGTATGTATGTAAATTGAAATACAGGAGTTAGTGGCAAGGGCTGCAGACGACATCGACACCGCTGCAGATGCCGCCGACACCCCCAGCCCCCACAGGACTACCGGGGGTCCGCCGCCTATGCCGAGCAGCTCAGAGCAGGAACGGCTCACCTGTATCCCTCTCTGGCGCCCCTCTTGCTCCCAGCCGACGTCACGAGAAGGTAACAGTTGACGGCGCCTAGTCTCCAGCTGAAATTCCACTCGTCAGGTAAGGGGTGGAGTTGTATCTGCAACTCGATGCAAGGCCGTGGTACTGGCCATTGTCCATACCGGGAAAGGGGAAGAACTGGCCACAGTCCATTCCCCAGTTGCCATTCCGCTGCAGGGCCGCAATACAGGCCGTAAGCCGTGTCGGTCAGGTGGGACAGGCCAGAAGCCGTCCGTGACCTGCAGTCGATCCCCCCCAGAGTAGCGCCGCAGCACCGGCCACTAGTGCTGGGTATGAGGCAGGACCGGCCAACGTCCGTCCCTCTGCTACTTTCTCCTGCAGTCCTACGGTGCCGGCCACTAGCCGTACTGTCGCTGCAGTCTCCTGTAGGACCACGACGTCGGCATCTAGCCGCGTTGGGCACGAGGCAGAGCTTGTCATCATCAGCTCCTCCCCTACAGGAGACTCTCCTTCCCCTCGTGGAGACAGGGTAGAGCGAGCCTTGACTCATGTTTTCTCTGGGGTTCAACAGGATGGAGGAACCGCCGTGCCGTCCACTAGTCACATGAGGGAGGCAGAGCTGGCCACAGTCTGCTCCTCACCCTCTGCTCCTGGGATAGCTCCTGACGGGGAAGCCCTTCATGGAGACAGGGTAGAGCGAGCCTTGACTCGCATTTTCCCTGGGGTCCAACAGGGCAGAGGAACCGCCGTGCCGGCCACTAGTTGCACGGGGAAGGCAGAGTTGGCCACAGTCCGCTCCTTGCCCTCTGCTCCTAGGATAGCTCCTGACGGGGAAGTCCCTTGCCTGGCCCACCCTGTTTCCTGTGGCTGGGCAGGACACACTCCCTCCCCTGCAGGAGGCAAGACTGGGACAGACCCTTTCCCGAAACTGTGGCAAGGCCCTATCCAAGGCCTTGGTTCCCTCCAGCCCCGCCTACACGGGCAGCAGCAGCAGCAGCCGAGGCAGAGTCCTTGTGGGCAGAGCAGCCGGCGCCAGGTCCTGTTGGTGAACCCCAGCCCGAGGTTACCGTGAGGCGGCCCTGACGGCGACGCTGCCCTCCAGCAGTTGCCGCAGTCCAGCCACTCCGGGTTCCAGTACCTTGGGTACCTAAACACCCCGGGGCCTGCCCAGGACTCCAGGGCGCGACTTACCTGCCAGTGGGGCCTCACCTGGCACTCCCCGGACCCGGCACTAGGACCGCCTGTTGGCTCTCTTCAGCCCCAGCCCCTAGCCCCGCATCTCTGTGTGGGGCTCCTTGAAAGACGAGCCTCTCCTCACCCTCCAGACTGAGGGACCAATAGTCTGCTCACCAGTGAAAGAAAGAAGGACTCAAATAGTGTGTGCCTCTTAGACCAGTGAACACATTCAGCCGTGCATGTGACGCGAGTGTATCTCTCACAGTGTATCATCTCAGTGAAATTAACCAGAGAACACCAGTGTATAAGATTGGACAAACCATCTAGTGATCTCAGTGCAGGTGTATTACGAACGGAGTACTGCGCCCTAGTTTTTTTTTTTTTTTTTTTTTTTTTTTTTTTTTTT
>JAGKTI010000304.1:54762-70388 GCA_018397915.1 Birgus latro
TGTGACAGGAAAGGTGCTTTAAAATTTTTCTGTTAAGAATTGACTCGAAAACTTTTGATACGCAGGATGTTAAAGCAATTGGACGATAGTTAGAGGGTTGGGAATGGTCACCCTTCTTTGGGACTGGCTGAATGAGAGCAAACTTCCAGCAAGAAGGAAAGGTACAAGTTGAGAGACAAAGGCGAAAGAGTTTACCTAGGCAGGGTGTAAGCACAGAAGCACAGTTTTTGAGGACAACAGGAGGGACTCCATCAGGACCGTATGCCTTTTTAGTATTGAGGCCAGTAATGGCAGAGAACACATCAGCTGAAGAAATTTTAATGTCAGACAATAGGAAGTCAGAGGGGGGAAGTGATGGAGGAATAGCACCGGAATCGTCTAAGGTGGAATTGGAGGAGAAAGTCTGAGCAAAGAGATCTGCTTTATCAGTAGAAGAAATAGCTACAGAGCCATCAGAGTAGAAAAGAGGAGGGAAGGATGATGAGGTAAAGTTGTTAGAAAGGTTTTTGGCAAGGTGCCAGAAGGAGCGAGAAGAGTTCGAGTTGGAGAGTTGGGAACATTTAGCACGGATAAAATTGTTTTTAGCAGAGCGAAGAACAGACTTAGCACGATTCCGGGCAGAAATATATAAAAGGTGTGATTCAGGGGTGGGTTGGCTCCGGTACCTCTTATAGGCCCTCTCCTTGTTGCGGACAGCATTAGAACAAGCGTGATTAAACCAAGGCTTTCTTGCATTAGTCAGAGGATATGAGAAAGGAATGTATGCTTCCATGCCTGAGAGAATAACCTCCGTAACGCGCAAGGCACACTCAGATGGCTCCCGGCCATGGAAGCAATAATCATTCCATGGAAAATCAAAGAAGTACTGCCTGAGGGCCTCCCAATCTGCAGCTCCAAAGTGCCACAGGTGGCGTTTCTTTGGAGGGTCCACAGGCCGTACTGGAGCGATTGGACATGTTAAGGTAATAAGATTGTGATCGGAGGAGCCCAACGGAGAGAAAAGATGAACAGTGTAAGCAGAAGGATTAGTTGTTAGGAAAAGGTCAAGTATGTTGGAACTCTCTCCAAGGCGGTCACCTTCCCTCCCCCAGTGAACTAACCTACACGGTGCTCAAAACGGAAAAATCGTTATTGCAGTGATCGTGCCACCTCTTGTATATCACTCCTCTCCCTCCCCAGTGTAAAGGCACGCCAATCCTCAGTGAATCAACTGACAAAGTATTCCTCCAGAAACTACACTAAGCAAAGTAGTCATGCCACTCCTTGGTTATATTACTCATCTTCCCCCCCAGTGTAAAGGCACATCGACCACCGTGTATCTGTTTACCTGCGAGTGTTTCCCTGAGTACAGAAATGCCTGTCCCCCTTCCCCCCTCTCTGTGTGACAGTTCAGCGCTTCTCCATTCGCGATAGACCGACACCCGTGATCTGTATCTATCACGTATAATGTAATTTAACCAGTGTATTAGTGCCGTCCAGTGCTATAGGACTGTGGAAAATTGTAATAAGTGTACTTTCTGTGACAGAGATACCGTGTAATAGAAGTGCCATAATTACTGGGTTTAAACTACCATACTTTCCCTAAGCCGGTAGAGAGACAAATTGTGATTCAGTAGAACCTTGTGCTAGCCCGTCTCTGGCCAACCCAGAATCTATTGTATTTAGTGTTGTCATCTTTGTCTTTGGGAAGATACTTATAATACATGAGTATAAATGTTTACTGCCTTGTTTTTGTGCCCAGTCCTTTCCCTAGAAATGCTGACTCGGTCTTGAAAAAAAAAAAAAAATGAAAAAGAACCCACTGTAAGTCTGCGTGTTTGAAGTGATGAGAAGGCGACCCTCAGAAACGCGACAGGTAAACATACCACCTCGCATATGCATCTGAGGAACAAGCGGCCCTCAAATACGTAGCATAACATAAATTATTAAATAATAATGGTAATAATATAAAGTTTATCTCAATTGTAGCTACTACTGTATGGCAATAGCACTATCTGGCAAATTTCGTGCACACACTTCAAGGCTGAACAGGCAACAACATGTTTACTTTCTTCCTATCAGCAACCTGATCATTACTGTAGTGCAGTCTTTCAGTAGCCACCATTTATAGCATTACGAGTGGCATCATGGCATCACACGGGTTTTATTCGCCCGTTTAGAGTACAACTCTCATGTGTGGGGAGGCTCTCTACATACAGCTCTTCTCAACAGGGTGGAGTCAAAGGCTATTCGTAATGTCTTATCAACTCTGGCTTCCTTCAACCTCTGTCTCTTCACTGCACTGCTGCCTCTTTATCTCTTTTCTATCGCTACTTCAAATGGTCATTGCTCCTCTGAACTGTCTGCTTGCATCCCTCCACCTCTACGTGTGCATAGCACCCGTCTAGCAACAAACTCTCATCCCTTTTCTGTCCAACTCTCTAATGCAAGAGTTAGCCGATACTCCCAGTCCTTCATTTATGCAACAAGTCATCTCTGGAACTGTCTTCCTCTATCTGTATTTCCTATGATCTCCAGTCTTTCAAACGCAGTGTGTCCAGGCATCTCGAAATGAATGGATCTTGAATTTGGCTCTCTTTTGTGTTTTTTTTTTCTTGGAAGGTACTGTTTTGCGGGCTCTGCCTTTGGTTCCTTCTTCCTCGCATAAAAAAAAAAAAAAAACTAAGGACTCAGGCATATGGAGCCACTTCAAATTGCCAGGAGATACAGCTGGCACATTCAAGGCAGTCTGCAAGCAGTGTGATATTGGTATATCATGCTCGAAATATGTTGCTTCCAATTTGTATTTGTATCATTTCCTTTACCTGCGAGTTGACTCACTGCTGATCACCTTCACTCACTAAACCCTATGGGCATCTCTTGCCGCCCTGTGGGTAGATCTTCACTCTTAGGTGCTGTGGGCCGAGGTTCACTGTCTAAAATCTGAGAACTACACAGACAGATACTTTTTGGGAGGGCTTAACTATATTCATTTTACAAAGATCACTGTAATATATTACCATAATGTGCTTCTTCATTAGATTTTTGCTAATGAATTTGAAACAAACATGTCTATAAAAAATAATAGATAATCTGTTGAAATGTACTTGTACTTAAGTACATTGCCAAGTACTTGGACTTGGACTTAAGTACTAGGCAAATCTTCTGTACCTGTACTTGTACTTGTCCACACGTACTGGCACATGTACTTGGATCCATGCCTGACTCACACCTTCACAGGCTCCCTGCAGTGCCTTTGTACCAAGGTAGGACCTATGCCGACTGTGTAGTCTCCAACTGCTATGCAGTCCTTGCAGATGATGTTCTGGAAGAAGACCCAGGACTGACAGATGAATTGGGAGTCTCCACCCACTCCACATCTGATGCACAGTTCATCGTCCACGCCAACCCCTCCGCTACCAAGGCAACACCATGCTCCCACAAAGCTCCCCACAGCTGTTGCAGCACTGCCAGCCCTCAGGCCTAGGGGGTGCCTCAGCAGGATCTGGACACAGCTGCCCTTGGGAACGCTGGTGCTTCCTGACAGTGCCCCTCTGGCCTCACCCCCATCCCGCCACCATCGTTGGGTCGACGGAGACTTCACCCTACCCATCCAGGACACCAGTGGAAACCGGAGCCTCTGTCCTCCAGTCATGATGGCCTTGTTCCGAGAACTCTTTCCTAGCACTTCCCACTGAGGCACCGGATTTACATCGACAGGGGGGGTCCTTCCTGGAAATCTGTTCCCTCCTTTGGCCGTGGCTATTGTCCCTGGTATTATCGGCATCACGGGGAGTACAGGTGGGTTGAGACTCCTGCTGTGGAATTCCCATTCCTTAGTCCATAAGACACAGGCATTTAAAATTTTAGTGGCTGATTGGGAACCGAATGTGGTGAGGGTGTGTGAGACCTGGCTACAACCCCACATCCGACTCACCCTGGGGGGTTTCACAGTCTATAGGTCGGACCACCCTTGGGGATGGGGTAGGGGCCTATTACCGGCTGTCCGCGAGACCTCCCAGAGTGTAAGCTTGCCTCTTACCCACTATTCCACTGGCCTGATGGAAGTCTTGGCAGTTAGGGTGGCACTACGATCTGGTTGGGCATCAGTGCTATTATGTTACAACCCACATCAGGATGTGACACGGGAGGAACTGGCACATTATTTTCGCTAGCTGCCGGCCCCTGCCTTCATCATGGTTGACTTTAACGCCCATCATTACCTATGGGATCCTTCAATGACCATCACTAATGCTTCGGAATCCTCTCTTTTTCAGGCACTTTTAGACTCTCCACACATCGGCCTCCTCACAGCTCCTGGCCTTTACACCCGATATGACCCCCATTCCAGGCGTCCATCAGTCTTGGACCTCTGTCTTGGAGATGCAGCCTTCGTGTCCAGCTGTTGAGGTGGGTCCCTATATGGGCAGTGACCACCTACCAGTCATCTATGATTACCCGGGCCTTTCCACGTTGCTGTCTGAAGAATGCCGCCCCAGATGGAAGCTGGTGGGAGACAAATGGGACACGTTCTGGACAGAACTGGCTTCCTGTTTTCCAGGCAGCTGGGGCTCCCCTTCACAGTCAGCTAAGGACTTTGCGGATCTCTTGGTTGAGGCGGGGGGCATAGTTTTTCAGCGCTCAACTCACCAATGTGTACACCAAGCAGGAATTCCATGGTGGTCAGAGGATTGTGCAGCTGTGGTCAGGGCTGGAATCTGGATCTCTTCTTCCGGAGGAACAGTGTGGTTTTCACCCATGCTGGGGCACCTTGGACATGCTCTGCCAGCTGGAATACCTGATCCACGACACATATCGCAAGGATTGATACATGCTGGCGCTTTCTGTGGAGTGGACATCAAAGGGGCCTTCGACTCAGTGCCACATACTGGCATTCTGTATAAGCTTTCCTGCCTTGGGGTCTTTGGATTGGTGTTGGCATGGTTTGCAGACTATCTTGCAGGCAGGAGTTATGTTGTATCTGTTGGTGGGGCTGTTCCTCTCTCTGTCCCATCTGCAGGGGTGTGCCCCAAGGCTCGGTCCTCAGCCCCTTGCTGTTGAATGTCTTGATGTCAGACCTGCCCAACCCCCCTGACGTCTCCACACTGGTTAATGCAGATGACATGACTATTGTTAGCTGGGACACCACCAAGGATGGTGCTCAGAGGAGACTTCAGGCAGCTGTCTCAACTCTAGAGGACTGGGTTCACCAATGAGGCCTGGAGATTAGTGTGCCAAAGAGTGCCTAGATGGCCTTCACCTTGCACCGCATGCCATCTCAGCCGGTGGTTAGGATAGGGACGGAATCTCCACCTGTTGTCCGTACACACACCTTCTTGGGACTCCGTCTGGATGGGCCAATCCTAACGTGGCGTCACCACATAGAATACCTTCAAACATCCTACATCCTACGCCAAGAGGCTAGACATCATGAATGGCATGGCAGGATCTAAATGGGGTGCCAACCGTGACCACCTTCTAGGCTACTACTGTGCTGCTCGGTTTACGGTTCAGCTTCCCCCACTCAGCTGCAAAAACTTGACCCGATACAAAATGCTGCACTACACATTGCCCTGGGCGCATTTTTTTTTTTTTTTTATGCAAGGAAGAAGGAACCAAGGGCCATGGGCCTGCATACTGTTCCTTCCAAGAAAAAGTAAAAACAATACAAAAGAGAGCCAAATTCAAGATCCATTCATTTCGAGATGCCTGGACACACTGCGTTTGAAAGATTGGAGATCATAGGAAGCAGGGAATACAGACAGAGGGAGACAGTTCCAGAGTTGACCAGTTGCATAAATAAAGGACTGGGAGTAACGGTTAACTCTTGCATTAGAGAGTTGGACAGAAAAGGGATGAGAGTTTGTTGCTAGACGGGCACTACGTGCCCGTCGTAGAGGTGGAGGGATGCAAGCAGACAGTTCAGAGGAACAGTGACCATTGAAGTAGCGATAGAAGAGAGATAAAGAAGCAACAGTGCGGCGAAGAGACAAAGGTTGAAGGTAAGAGGAGGCGAGTTAATGAGACGAAAAGCCCTTGACTCCACCCTATTGAGAAGAACTGTATGTGGGGAGCCTCCCCACACATGAGAGTTGTACTCCATACACGGGCGAATAAAACCTGTGTACAAGGTCAACATCTGTGCAGGGGTAAAGAAAGCTCGGAGTCGGCCCAGCACATCTAATCTCTTGGAAGCAGATTTTCACAAGAGATGTAATATGTTCTTTCCAAGACAAATATCGAGAGAATGAAACCCCTGGCATGTTCAAGGATGATGTAGGACTGAGCTGGACATTGTTAAACATTAGTGGGTAATCTTGACGAAGATTTTGTCGGGTTGATAAGTGTAAGAACTGAGTTTTTGATGCATTAAAAATAACAAGATTATTTTTACCCCAATCAGAGATACGAGCCAAGTCAGACATTAGGTGTGCCACAGCCTCATCCCTTGTTTGCTGAAGTAACTGCTGAGATGGACGTTGCGGAAATCGAATAGAAAGGTGAAGGGTGGAATCATCAGCATATGAGTGGATAGGGTTAGATGTATAGCTTAGAAGGTCATTGATGAATAAAAGAAAGAGAGTTGGTGAAAGGACAGAGCCCTGAGGAACACCACTGTTGATAGGTCTAGAAGAACGATGGCCGTCTACAACAGCAGCTATAGAACGACCAGAAAGGAAGCTAGAGATGAAGGCACAGATAGAAGGATAGAAACCGTAAGAGGGCAGTTTGGAAATCAAAGATTTATGCCAGACTCGATCGAAAGCCTTTGAGATGTCAAGTGCAATGGCAAAGCTTTCGCCTGGCAAAGCTTTCGCCAAAGTCCCGAAAGGAGGATGACCAGGAGTCTGAAAGGTAGGTGAGAAGATCGCCAATGAAGCGTCCCTGACGGAACCCATACTGACGATCAGAACGAAGGTTGTGACAGGAAAGATGCTTTAAAATTTTTCTGTTAAGAACTGATTCAAAAACTTTTGATACACAGGATGTTAAAGCAATTGGACGATAGTTAGAGGGTTGCTCTTCCCCTGTGATATCTTTGCAGACAAAGAGTGGTATCCCACCTCTACATGTCACCAAAACAAAGCTCGCTTGCCTTCACTACCATCCTACACTCCTCCTGCCACCACCCTCTGCCACTGCTCTTTGAGGAGGCAATTGTCCCTTTGTCTCACCCTGCTTGGCCCGAGAGGTCCCACCAGCCACCCCTGATCAGGGCTCTCTGAGCGTGCAGGTCCCTCTCACTGCCACCACCTCCCCGTCAGCCCCTCCCTGTGGTACCCTCAACACCACCTTGGAGGAACCTCTTGCCTCTTGTACTGTTTCTGCCTGACGGAGTTTTTTGACAAATCCCGTGATGGACACCTTACACCAGCACTGTACAGTGAGCTGTCGGCCACAGTATATGCAGGATACTTTGAAGTGTTTACAGATGGTTCATGCACCATGACACCTGTTACATCCACTGCAGCATTCTACCTATTAGACCTCTCTCTGTCAAACATGGTGCTTGGATGCCCTCCATGATAGTGTCACGTCGGCACTTTTCACCATCTTCAAGGCCTTGGCCTTCATCAGAGCACATCCTCCACCCCAGAAGGTGGTCATTTATACTGACTGTCTGGCAGCACTGCACCTTATTGTGTCCCCCAAGGCACGTTCGGTAAGACATCTCCTCTATGGGATCCAGACCATGCTCAGACAACTTCTTCAGGGGAATTGGGTGCTTCATCTTCAGTGGATACAATCTCATGTGGGCATCAGGGGCAATGAGAGTGTCGACAGGGCTGCAAGGCTTGCTTTGACCTCAGCAGCTGTGGAGGCTATCCCGCTTCAAGAGGCAACCTGTAGCAGACTTCTGACGGTTACCAGTGGGAAGGCCTGAGACTCGGATTTGGCAGCAGAGCTCCCCTCCTCCACCTTAGGGGCTTACCGCACTGACTCCTCTTGCCACCCATGGGCCCGTGCAACCTCTCGTACCTTGGATGTGGCACTCACAGAGCTGCGCATTAGGCACGTCGGTCTGGCGTCCCATCTCCTCCGCCTACGCCGGACCCTTAATGCCAATGGTGCAGGGATCAAGAGGAAACAATTGCTTACTTTTTGCTGCACTGGCCACGATTTCACTCCATGCGCACAGAATTGAGGGATCGTCTGTCTGTCCTAGGTGTACGGGACTAACCCTGCCAGTACTCCTTGGAGGTGTGGGTCTGAGCCATCCCCTAAGGCATCAAGTCATTCGCCTGGTGTGTCTCTTCTTAGTTCTTACGGAAGTCCGGGCAATCTATCTGAGACGTCTATTCCGTAAGCCACCAGATGGGCTCCTGACCTCCGACTTCCTCAGAATTTTTTGTAATGTATTGAAAACGATTTAATGTTTAAACGTTAACAAAATCAAATACTTCTTTTATCATGTTAACTGCTACATCACGATCCTCTTTTTTTTCACTCTGATTCTGTGAAAACACTTGAAAGTTTGTTATTGTTCAGGAGTTTGTATTCGTTGGCGGCAACTTGCGACGGGCTACGAACGTTTATTTCCCGTAGAAGCAATTTCCATACGTCTAGTAGGTATTTGTGTGTTATTTTTATTCGGTATGAAGTATATTGGTACCAAGATAAGGGATCATCTCCTGATATTCACAAAACATTCGTACCACATACATCTGGACCTGCAGAAACCAATTTGACAAAATTTCGAGCCTCTTGTCACAGTTAATGGACTATAGTCGGATTGATTACCTAGCAACGAAAGAGACACATACCTGCCTCATAACGAAAGCTCATCGATTTCATGCACCCATGACTCCATATTAAAACTGTGTGAATAAGTTCCTTCGGATGAAAACAAATCG
Source organism: Birgus latro (assembly GCA_018397915.1). Classification (NCBI taxonomy): domain Eukaryota; kingdom Metazoa; phylum Arthropoda; class Malacostraca; order Decapoda; family Coenobitidae; genus Birgus; species Birgus latro. The sequence goes on from JAGKTI010000304.1 coordinate 63,597, forward strand.
ACTGTGATTATAATTATCATCTAATCCAGTATTGCCCCATGAGGAGCATAGGAGCCCGGGGCTAGGCAGGTTGTTCCTGACAATTTATGATGAGAGTGACCAGCCTCACTCATCCCTGAGTGGTATTATTTGAGCAATAAACTTCAGCCACCCCTCTTGGATGTAAATCTGCACAGGCTCAGTCTGACTGGAGCACTTTAATTACCCACTAAACCACCAGGTACCATAATGGTAAATTTTTACAAGTTGCCAATACACCCCCCAGGTTGTGCAATATATTTTTCTGGTAGTTTCTGACAAGATTTGAGTGATTTTGACCTTCATTTTTGTCAGAAATGCTTCATTTTGCCTCTTTTCCAGTCATGAACTTTGACTGGATAAGGAGGTGAAATAAAGCATTTTTGACAAAACAAAGGCAAAAATCACTCAAATTGCATCAGAAACCACCAGAAAAATATACTGCAAAACCAGTTAACCTAACCTAACAGACTGAACCTAACCTAACCAAACAGACCTAACCTAACGTAGCCAAACCGACAGAAAACGAAGGCAAAAATAACTCAAAACGCATTAAAAAAACACCAGAAAAATATACAGCACAACCAGTTAACCTAACCAAACAGACCTAAACTAACCAAACCTAACCTAACTTAACGTGCTGTGGCGGAATGCTTACTTTAGAGATACGATGGTCCAGGTTGTGCAGTATAGTGATTTTTGCCTTCGTTTTCTGTAGTGTGATGAGTAAGGATGTAAGTTTTGGGGATGAAGTGCATGAAAGGGCACAGGAGGGAAGGAAGGTTGTTCGTTCACTGAAAAAATGTCAGTCATCTGAGATGTATGTACTGTTGTACAGTAAAACCTCTGCAAGTCGGCATCCTACAGGTCAGTATTACGCACAGGTTGTAATGTCACATGAAAATCGTTAATGAAAATCATTTAAAATGTTCGAAATCTGTAAAAAAAAAAAAAATCCCCGGAAAATTTTTCCCAAAGTTGTAAAATGATGTATAACGGAGGGCCCATCTTGGAATGATGACGCATCATTCTAGGCTGAGGGTTCGTGTTGCTCCACCGGTCTGAAAATTCTTGTAAAACAACCTCTAAGACGTGAAAACTTGGCAAAGGGAAGCTATATCTCGGTATGATGATGCACCTGCTGATCATGTTCTAACCTGTGAGAGCTGCCAGCCACCTCCCGCCCAGTGTTGCTAATATGGTGGCTTTCCCGCTAAATGTAGAGGTTTCAACAAAAATCTGGAGGATACTAAATGATAAAGCTTACTTTATTTCTGGTGTATTGTTAAGTCCTATCTCGCATTGTTTTCCTTAATGTTCCCTAATTTCCATCAGTCTGGTGGATTTTTATCACTGTTTGGGCTCGTCTAGCAGATTTCTGCAGTACAGTACTGTACATTCTGTTTGGCAGTGCTGCTAAGTCCCGCAACCTTCCGCCTCACTCTAGCGTCTGAAGTGATACTACTCGTGTTGGTATTCGTTTGCATTCCACTCTGTATTCCGCACTTTTATTCCTAACCAGTTTGGCTTCCAAGGCTCCCAAGGCTCCTTCAGGCGGGAAGGGGATGAAGCTGAAGACCGTGAGCATTCAAGAGATGCTGAAAGTTTTGGATAGGATCGATGTTGGTAGCTCGATGCATGCCATATGTGCGGAGTATTTACGTGTCAACAAGTGGGTTGGTGGAGGGTTAGTGCCCCTCCCCGTAAAATAAATAACTCAAAGTCAAATGGCCACCCCTTATGGGATTATGGCGTCTGGCAACAGACAGATAGATAGATTTAACCCGAAGCCGAGCATGTATAAAGAACTGATGGTCAGTTGTGATTATGGTTAAATGTTGTACAGAAGCGATTATGTACTCCCCTAACACCTCCACATCCTACCAAGAGGCCCTCCTTATGCTTGGATTACACCCTTTGCAAGCATGGCAAGTGATTTTTTTTTTTTTTTTTAGTCAGGAATCTCATATTTCCCATAAGTTGGAATTATAGTCAAGTCGGAATGGCCTCAGCCTCAATTATTCTGACTTAGAGAGGTTTGTCTGACCTAAAATAATTTTCCTCAAGAACTTAGGGGTGTAAGGAAGAGCTCAAATCCACGTCACTTTTGTTTATATTTACCAGTATTTTTTCCACTTTGTTGAATATTTTTTGAATGATGAAGGTGGTCAGAAACCTAACTCCCCTATTTCTTAATAGTCTTATGGGAAAAATAGGTTTGTTATTCGACCAGTTCGTTATTCAACCACTTTTTATGGAACATATCCCTGTTGAATAGTGGGGGAGAGGTGTACTCATTTGCGGGTCCAGTAGTCCATTGCTTGAGAAATGTCACACCAGTGGTTGAGCAGATGTACCTTCAGATACTGCAGTAGGTTAGATTTAGTTGTTCCTGATGTTGATTTTGTTGTTTCCCCTCACAGTATTTACAGCATGCTCAGATGGCACCACTTGTGTGTATTAGGGGATAATAAAATTGTTTGTACACCACTGATGACTGCTTAGATGATATTTTATAATTTGTGGATGGTTAAATAAACCATAATGTTACTCAGAAAGATGCCAGTAGTCAGAGTCCGAGTTAAAATTATAGATCCTGGAGAGAGAATACGGTAAACTTTATAAGATGATAATACAATTATCCTGGACAAGTAGATTTAACTCCTCACATGGTGAGTACGTCCATCATTTAAGTAATGTAATTCGGTACAGGATAAAATTACCATAACTCCACCCTCACCTTACCCCCATGTCTACCACCAGCCACTCCAACACTGACCCCTGTCCATAACGGAAAAATAGGAGATTCTTTATTTACGGAAATTAGACAGCAGTACAGGAAATTGATGAAAAAGAGAGTACAAGGTATAGTAACCTTACCCAACAACACTGCTACCAGTAAAGTGGAGCCCCTCAGGTAGCATTTGGGTAGCGAATCCATGGGTAGCGACAGGAATGAAACTATCTCATAGCGATTAATGCTGCACGGTTAGCGAAAATCCGCTAGGCATTTAACACGTAGCGAGCTGGTAACACTGATAGTGAGTGCAAGTCTATCATCATTCACAAACACCACAAAGCCAGCAGAAGACATGGCGTGTGTGCTGGGCATTCCCCAGGCCCTGTCTTCCCCCTTACTGTTATTTTAATCAGCCAACACCCCACTGACCGGGCTAATGTATGGCCCGGCCTTCACTATAGGCAAAGGAAATCTTTAAACTAACCAATTATCGTCATTCAGTTCATTGACCCATGTGGAGTGAAAGTACGTATCTTAAGCTTTTCTTATAACTAATCTCCAACTATCTCTCTCCTACCAAATTTTACAGTTATAAATTTTTCCTTTACCTTTACTTATCTCTTGGGGGAATGCCGGTATCTAGGCGATACCGACGGGTGGAAGCTTCGTGAACCTCCCCGCAGTTACCCCAAGAAGAAGAAGAAGAAGAAGAAGATTGTTTGTTTATCCACACCCCGCGCATTCATCCGACTTGTCACAGTCTCTCACCATTGTTAAAGTTTTCTGTTACCTTCCATTTATTGTCTGGCTACTGAGTGTTCTAATATCATGGCTTCAACTTCGGGGGCTGGCCCAAGTGGTGGTGGCCCAGGCAAAAAACAGGAAGTGCTGATAATGGAAAAGTGACTGAAAAGGCCAGACAATACATGCGTGGCAAGCCAAAGAAACAATACTGCATGGAGGAAAAGAAAAAGATAATTTTTTGAATATGTAATATATGCTTATCTTATTACAGTACTGAAGAAATATGACGTGATACTGATGGGTAATGGAGGAAATTAGGGATATAGCTGAAGGAGTCCAGGACTGTATTAATTTTTTTAGGTAAGAAGTTTGCCCCTCGGGTAGCGATTTCATGGATAGCGGCCATTTTGGTGGACTAATAAGGTCGCTATCCAAGGGTCCCCACTGTATAAGCAAATTTTATCGGTTTAACTTAGTCACTTAGTATAATTTACTGCTTGAAGCTAAGATTACAAATTCATGCTCTGAATCCAGGCTCTACAGTGTCATTAACTCACTCACTCACAAGTTCAGTCTCACACGACGTATCATGTGTGGGTGACAAAAAACAGAGTTGCTCACTGACTAGTTACCAACATCTCATCTCTCCATACATCGTGCTGAAGCGTGCTGAACACGTTCAGCAGTACCAGCTCAAATGTAGTGGACATGTGAAGCAACACCAACATCTTGCGGTTCACATCACAGTTCATTTTGCATTAATGCTGTGTCAGCATTTCATGGCATACAGTAATACCTCTCTCTCTCTGTTCAGACTGAAGTTAGCAGTGAAATGGATGGTTATTTCAGGAAATAATCTGCATCTGTCTGTCAGACTATCTGACAAATACAAATACTTTGCCCAAGTATTGGAATGTGAATGCAAATACAGTAATCTCTCAATATTTGGCATTATTCAGCCAACCCCTATGAGTAAAGGATTAAAGTTAGGCATAAAATACAATACAGTACTGATATAGTACATATAGTACAGTAATACAGTACTACTGTATGTTCATAATCATACCGTAGTTATCTAGTGTTGGCATCGATGGAGGGTAGATATGCACAAATACGTCCATTATACAGTAGTCAGAGCATTAAGACACAGAGCACTGAGGGGCCACAAGATAAGCCACAACACTACAGCAATGAGTGAGGCATGGGAGGCCAGACTAAATCACAGCACTATGGTTCAGCCACTGCATGAGTCATAAGAGCAGAGCACACAGATACATCCGCAGCAGAAACTGAGGGAGCAACAGTAGGCTCAGCATGCCGGGTGGGCCGCTCCTGCAGTGCATTGTGATTGGTTGGCACATTGCAGGGTCTGCCCACGTGTCGATTGGATCCCATTTGTGAGCCGGAGGGTTGATTATTTCCCGTTTCAGAGCTGGATATTGTATAATTTTGCTGGATATTGCTGTAATAAAGCCGAGCAAAAAGAGCTGGATACTGAACTGTGTTGGGCTGGATACTGCAACAATGGAAAACTGAAAGTTTACTTTACCTTGATACTTAATAACAGTAATTCGATTATGAATACTCCATCCCTGCAGTCACTTGCTATTATTATGCATTAAATAACATCAGAGAAGAGTTTGTATGGTGTAACATTCACTTAGTAATATTCATATGAAGAGAATCCAGGACAAATAACATGCCTTTCTTGGAGCAGGCAATATGATATTGATTCCAGTTTGATCACTTCCCACCCTCTATCTTTGGTGTATCAGTAATTACAATAGTAAAAACTGGCTAAATTCGATAGGTAGTGTGCTGAATGTTGCCAAGTTAACCCTCTTGTTGTTGGGACAACTTTGTTCTTTTCCAGCTTGCCAGATGATTGTACAGTATTCAGCTGAGAGTGACCATAGGAGCCTGAGAGAGTCAGTAGTTTAACAGTAACTCTGACATGGTCATGACATGATTTTATGGTCGGGATAACCATAGTATAGCATTCCAGGTGACACCAAATGATTGTCTTCAGTTGAGAATGTATCCTAGGAGCCTGAGTGTTTCACGTAGCTAACATTTACAATTTTCAGTTGAAATACATCTCTTTATCTGTGTATTGCCAGATGTCTTATACCAAGTTTCTCTCTCTCTCTCTCTGTTTTTTTAGTTGTGAACAGTGAGAATTCTCAAAACTTGGTTTTATTGAGATTTGTCATTTCAGATGCAGAACAGAAGTTAGAGAAGGACAAGACTGAATTACTCAATCATACTGCCAACTGACAGTTTGTACGTATGGCACTGTAGCATCCAACTTGTACACAGCTTCATATATGGCTGGCAGCCATGATACATATTCACACTGACATATTTGTGAAACCTTCATTTTTTTATTTAATACTTTTATTGTATTGTGTTAGTGAAACTGGTCAGTGAAATGTCCGAACCATTACCCATAATGGATGAAGTGAAGGAAGAAGATGATAAACTTGAGTGCCAATATTGTGGTAAACCATTTTTCTTCAAGAGCCACTTGATTGAGCATGAAGTGGTACACACAGGAGTTAAAAACTTTGAATGTGCTCTGTGTGGGAAAAGATTTGCACGTAAAGCCAACCTTAGTCAGCACCAACTGATCCACATGAATGTTAAACTGTTCAAGTGTGATGAGTGTGATAAGGAATTCAAATACAAGAGCCACCTGAATGACCACAAACGCATCCACACTGGAGACAGGAACTTCAAGTGTGATCAGTGCGACAAAAGTTTCGTGTACAAAAGTGTGCTGGTGACGCACTTACACACTCATTCAAAAACCAAGGACTGGGAGTGTGAGCAGTGTGGTAAAAAATTCATCAGCAAGAGATATCTTTCACGTCACCTACGAGTACATGCGGGACTGACGAAAATAAAGAACTTCAAGTGTGATAAGTGCGAAAAATCATTCAGGAGAAAAACAGATCTCAGGAAGCACATAACAACCATAAAGTGTTCAGGGCCATCAAGGAAGAAAACAGCCACAAAGTGTTCACGGACATCAGGGAGAAAAACAACCACAAAGTGTTGAGGGGCATCAAGGGAAAAATCATCATCATCATCATCATGACCCATATTCCCACTTGACCGATTCAGTTTGGGGACATCTCTCTCACACTATTTGTGCCGTCTCGTAGTTACTTCATTCTGCTCATGATACACTTTTTTAGAACTGCAAGGGTTAGATAGCTCAATTAAACCTTGTAAAATATGAGAATCATTTTCCAAGTTGGAAATATATATAGGAATCATTTTCCAAG
>JAGKTI010000304.1:90320-107113 GCA_018397915.1 Birgus latro
TTCTACATCTCTTTCCCCGTTCCTGTTCCATTGTAAGTCATATATCTTCGAGTTAGTGCCATAAGGTCTTTGATAACTGGTGCTAGAAGTCCATCATTCAGTTCAATATGTGGGAGACAGGAGACAGTGGTTGGAAGATGAAGGTAAGGGGGAGTGAGAGGGAGATACGGGGCATGAGAGAGGGAGATAGGGGGTAGGGGAGAAAGGAATGGATAGTAGGGGGAGAAGGTAATGGGGATTCTGATGCCGTTCACCACAAGCTCAGGTGGATTATTAAAGGTGGCACAGAAAAATCTAGTCGTGCAGTGTGTTATTGGTCATTATGCATCAATGTGTGTGTGTGTGTGTGTGTGTGTGTGTGTGAGTTCCTCAGTAAATTACAGAAAAATTGCCTCGTTAGTTTCACAGAGACTTACCGTTTAAAACTGATTTACCAGGTCTCAGATTTACAGCACTAAATACATGGAATAAAGATGTAATATATCAGAACCCATTCTAACTACCTAGCAACGCACTATCGCTACATTTCTGCCCATATCTCTAATACGAGAGGTAACCGACAGCCTCAAGCCTTTACGTAAGCAACTGGTTAACTACGGAGCGTTTTCCTTATGCATTCCCTTTTGCTAATGTCCCCCTAGTTTTAAAACGGATTTGGAAATGGGTGTATCTCGAACCTGGCTCTTGTTCTTTTATTTTTCTGAAGATGACAACTTTTCGGCACGTAGCCTACTCAGACTTTTTTTTTTCTTAATAGAGGGGAGACTGGTATTCTTCTAGGGGAGAAAGAAGTACTGATATACAATATGAGCACTTGGATGATAGACTTTTGTCCCGAGGCCGTTTCAGTAAAACTAATTGTCCAATGCTCACCTTAGCTTTCTGTGTGATATTTGCGGCTATTCCGGCATGGCGCAGGTACTCGGTCAACTAGTTCTCTTGTATTATGCATTTCTGCTTGTTTATGGATGTAAATATGTATATATGTATGTAATATTTTACCCTGTTCACATGTATCATATTTACGGCTGCTCTGGCACGACGTAGATACACGGCCGACTAATTCTCTTGTATTGTGTAGTTCTGTGTACATGTATGCAACTAGGCCTACGTACTGTATGTATGTGTATATATATGTATGTATGTATACCTCCACCCCTCAAAATCCCCCGCATCCTTAACATGGTATACTGGAGAAGTGACTGACTGAGCGAGTGAGTGAATGGCACAGACAGGGACACACTATATTTGGTCGCCCCTCTGGGTGTGGCAAAAATTTATGGTAAGGACTGTCAGCAGTCATCGTGTTTCGTACCTGTTCGCAAAGAAAGTGGCTGCATGATGCTTGGGACTGAGAGAGAGAGGTTGACCAACGAGGGTGGATTCGATTTTTTTGTGTTCTGTCACACGAACTAAGAGTAATTTGCAGAGTTTATACTTACATGTAAAGGCTTCATGGTCCTCGGAGCTGACTGGGACAGAGAGAGGATGATCAGAAGGGAAGAGTGTGAGTGTTTTGAGTTATTCTCTGTCTCCGCCCTCCATTTATACCCCGACTGACAGCTTAACCTTGACGCGCTACCGAAAAATGCCGCCAGGGGGTGAGCATTTGCCAAACTCTCAGATTACTCATATACATCTACACGTATAAAACAGACTTAAGGTGATACTATTTTAGCTGAAATTCAGAACGCTAATTGTTCATTTACGATGCTAAAATCTTGCCCGTTTTTCAGCTGATGTTTAACAGTATCAGTAATGATATTCCAGAACAGGGGCAAGTGCACTACCTCAAAAGCATCTACAAAGACACTACCTGTACTCTTTTTATGTCTGACATAAGATTTATGGAGCTGTATGCACTTGGGTGTGGGAGGATCCCATCACCTCTTCGTAAGCTGTTGACTCTGCATATTTCCCAAGAACATTACTTGTAGCGTGAGAGAGAGAGGGAGAGAGAGAGAGAGAGAGAGAGAGAGAGGAGCGTTCAGAGTTTCAAATCTCGTCTGAAAATTATTTTTTTTTCTTTGCTACGGAAAGAAGAACGAAAGACTAGAAGCGTGTTCTTTTAATAAGAAAAAAATAAACAACAATAAATAAAAATTAAACAAAAGAGGACAAAATTCAAGCTCCCTTCTTTTCGAGGTGCATCGACACATTGCGCTTAGAATACTGGAGGTTAGAGTCAGAAGGAAATACAAGTTGAAAAAGACGATTCAAGAGTTGGCCTCTTGCATACAAGAAAAACTGACAGCATCGGTTACCTTTACCTTTACGGAGATGGATAGAAAAGGTGTGAGAGTGTATTGCCATGCGGTGCCACGAGCCCTCCGTTATGGAGGAAGAATACAAGTGAACAGTTCAGAAGAGTAGTGGCCGAAGAAACAGCGAATGAAAAGAAGCAACACTGTGAGGAGGGAGGTTGAAGACAGTCATTAAGGGGAGGGGAGCTGATGAGATAAAAGCCTTTAAATCCACCCCAGTTTAGAAGACCTGTATGTGGTGAGCCTCCCACACATGAGACTTGTTATCCACACAGAGGAAGTTGGGAGCAGTCGTAGTGGGAAATCAAGAAAGAGGCGGAGAGGTGAGATGGGGAAGAAAGGAAGGAAAGGTGATAGTTCGTCGTGGGCATAGGAGTTGTTACTCAGTATGGAGGGACTCACTTCCCTGTGTGAGTGCTCTCTCCAATCAAGAGGCAGCTGAGGAGATCACTAAGCATTCTGCTTCCAACTCACAGCAACTCCCCGAGGTAGACCCAACCCATCTTCCTGCCTTGTTACCTTACCCAACAACTATTTCAACAGTTTAAGAACACACAGTTTTCTACAGTTTGAGAGCCATTAACCTCAAAAGATCAGCATCTCCAATCTCCTTACCAATGTCATTAATCCAGGAATTTGCTGCAGAACTATCTAAACCACAGGGCTTCGTAATAAATTAATTTCCTCAGCAGTCAACGAGCCCTGCAGAAAGGAAGATGGCATGTGTGTCTGCAGTCCCTCAAACAACGAACCCAACCCACTTCAACTGTCTGAGAGCCACAGCCATTACCCTTGCCTTGCCTCCCATGCGGAAGTCTCGTTGTGGAGTGCACCTACTGTAATCTTACATCCAAATCTGAGTTGCAGCAGTTTGGGAATATTAAACTGTCCTCAACAGCACACTGCCAATTAGCTATTTATATTTTGTCCACTAGTCTGGAAATAAAGAAAAACGTCTGTCATCACCACATTCCTAGAGTGCACTAAGGCATTTGACCTCGCTGATCATAACACCGTGATAACTAATATATTTAGGACTCAGGGAGTGCATTATTCCCTGGATCATCGACTTACTGTGGAACCAACACCAAGTCGTTCGACTGCAGAGAGCAATCTCCAGCTTACTGCCTCTGACCTGTGGGGTGCCTCATGGCACAAAGATGGGACTCTAATCTTTCTCTCTGATCAATGACGCCCTCATCGACACGAAACAGAGGTGGAAGTATGCTAACGATTCCCTTTGCTTGAATTCAATCGTCAACAACGTACACTTAAACTATGACAACCACCAGGATACCCTTGACATCCCACTCACCTGGACACAAACAACGTCACCATCAACAACTGGAAAACTGTAGCATTGCAGTTCAACTTAAGCACCACCCCTGTTCAGCCTCCTAGACTCAGACTGGGTGAACATACACCGGAAAGTGTTCATTACACGAAGTTTTTGTGAGTCATCCTGGATGATAAACTCAGTTGGAACGAACATGTCATCTTCATCACAAACCCAGCCTCTTACCCTCTCAACATGTTACTTTGACTCAAGTCCCTGGGCCTACCCATGGAGGAATTATGCAACATCTACAAAATGTTCATCCTGCCAAAGCTCACTCGCTCCTCACCAGCGCGGTCAGCCCGTCTGAGCAGCGTACACTTTAAAAAAGCTCAGAAGCGAGCCACAAAAATAATTCTCGGCCCTGCCAACACCAGCTATGATGATGCCCTCTGCACCCACCAACTCACCATCGTGTCAGACAACCGCTTGCAAAACTTCAGGGTCTTTGGAGAGAAACTACTGAACAATCCCCGTTACCGCAACTTCCTGCCCTATCCCGCTACACCACCACAACAAGCACTCAGAGCGGCGAACAAACTCATTTCTTTTCGCGCCTGTACTAACCGATACAGTAATACCCCTGTGATTTCTATTGTTAGACTTATAAACAAGCATTAAGATACTTATCTACGTATGTGTATGCGTGTGTGTGTGTATAAATGTATGTGAGTATATAGAAGCTCGATTTTTATGTGCGTGTTTACTTGTATAGTCTGTGGAAGTATATGTATGAGTGTATTGATTTGTATATTTGTGTATATATACATATGGATGTATGTATGAGCTTTAATTTTAGTAGTTCTTCTTTATTACCTGCCACTGTTAAGTTCAGGGGTTTTACCACATGTTTTTGCGTTGTCCCATAGGCATTGGCTTCTGTGGTAGAGATTTTTTTTTTTTTTTACGTGTTTCTTGTGCGATATAGTATTATCCAAGTTTCAAAACAGAGGCGGTCATTGCTTGCTTCATAACTGTGATAATACTGTACTTCTCCAACCACTCTGGATATTTTCTATGAATAGTTTCAGCCTCTGGCAGCCGTCATTGTTAATATACCGTTTATTACTATTATTGTTATTATTGTTATTATTATTATTATTATCATAGTAATAATAACAATAATAATGATAATAATTATTGTTATTATTGTTGTTGTAGTTGCTGTAAAGAAAATTACATTCAGCATTTGATAGATCTCGCTTTGACCGGGTATACGCATAACCCCTTCAGTACGATATCGTTGGCATCATCTGGAGGCACTAAACTCTCGGACTGAAGGAGGAAGAGAATATCTCTTTAAATACACTCTACACAATGACGTCTTTTATGTTGTATTGATGGTACCGTTAGGATATTATATTCTGCTTAGGACATACCTCTTGTAGTGAGCAATCCTCGTACAACATAACGCTGTCACGCATTTTCATTTCTTTTTTGTTCACGAAATGTTTTACTCTTCTTCGGAGACCACTCTCTTGGTGAAGGAATTAAGCTATTTCATACTCCTCCCCCCCCCCTCAAAGAAAAAGACAAAAACAAAACATGGTGGTGGTGGTGGTGGTGGTGAAGTTTTATGGGAGGATGTCTGTTAAATGGAAGGACGGGATTTCGATTCCGGTCTGGAGGAAGTAACAGCTTGGTTATCTGAAATTCGTTAAAACAGAGCATTGATCTTCCACAAATCCCACTGATATGTCATAAAAACATCCAGTAATACCATCATACCTGTCATGAATGGCAGACCTACAGTATTACGGTGCGCGTAAGTAGGAAAGGTAGGTCGTTGGACTGTGATGTGTGAAAGATCTGCGTGATGTGTGAAGGATCTGTCTGGCCTTAGTGAGCGGGCCTTTGAGTATATGCTAAAAGTTTGGCACAGAATTTAAAAAAAAAATCTCCATAGTGGTCTAGATGTCTAAGGAGCCAATCGGGGTGAAGGCCAAGTTTTATGTGCATTGGACTGAATTCTTGTTGAAGATCTGGTCATGTTATGCCATCACGGGCGTATCTGTGGACTATGGCAACCTAGCTTTCATCTGTTTGAGACGACTGATAGCAAACCCTTCTCTGTATCCTCCTACTTTCTCTATCCTTATTTCAAAACCAAGGCAGCTGTTGTGTATATGTACACATCAACATATCTTGCTCTCGTGTTCCTGGACTTTAATTTTCTGAATTCTCTACTCTCTGGCTTTGGCTTGCCTGTCATTCTCTGACTAAATATATCTGTGTTGTTTACTTATCTGCTAATTCTACTGTCTATGAAAAATACTTCGACTCTCTTACTTCTAAGATGGAACACATCCAATCAATTTTTCCTTTCTCTATAATCTCCATTCTAGGAGATTTTAACGTTCACCTTCACCTTTGGCTCTCCTCTCCCTTCACTGATCCACCTGGTGAACAAGCCTACATCGTTTCTATCCTTAATGACCCAGCGCAGCTTGTATAGCACCCTACCCGTATCCCTGACCGCCTTGGAGAGAGCTCCAACATACTTGACCTCTTACTAACAACTAATCCTTTTGCTTACGTTGTTTATCTTTTCTCTCCATTGGGCTCCTCCAGTCACAACCATATCACCGCAACCTGTCCTATCGCTCCAGTAAGGCCTGTGGGCCCTGGACCCTCCCAAGAAGCGGCGGCTGCGGCACTTTGGAGCTGCTGGGAGGCCCTCAGGCAGTACTTTTCTGATTTCCCCTTGAATGATTATTGCCTCCATAACTGATAGACATCTGAGTGTGCCTTGTGCTTTACAGAGGTTATTCTCTAGGGCATGGAAGAATACATTCCTGCCTCATATCCTATGACTAATGCAAAGAAAACTTGGTATAATCACGCTTGCTCTAGTGCTGTCCACAACAAGGAGAAGACCTACAACAGGTACCGCAGCCAACCCATCCCTGAATCTCATCTCTTATGTTTCTGCCCGTTATCGTGCTAAGTCTGTTCTTTGCTCTGCTAAAAATAATTTATTTCATATTAAATGCTCTGAATTCTCCAACTTTTCCACTCCTTGTGGCACAATGCCAAAAGCCTTTCTAACAACTTTACCTCATCATCCTTCCCTCTTCTTTTCCACTCTGATGGTTCTGTAGCTATTTCTTCTACTGATAAAGCAGAACTCTTCACTCCACCTTAGATGATTCCGATACTGTTCCTCCATCACCTCCCCTCCCTTTGACTTCCTCATGGCTGACATTAAAATTTCTTCAATTGATGTATTTTCTGCCATTACTGGCCTCAATACTAACAAGGCATGTGGGCCTGATGGGGCCCCTCTTGTTGTCTTCAAAAACTGTTCTTGCCTAGGTAAACTCTTCCGCCTCATTCTGTCAACTTGTACCTTTCCTTCTTGCTGGAAGTTTGCTCTCATTCAGTCTGTCCCAAAGAAGGGTGACTGTTCTCATCCCTCTAATTATCGCCCAATTGTATAGAAATCCTGTGTTTCAAAAATTTTTGAGTCTATTCTCAACAAAAATTTTTTAATGCATCTTTCCTATCACAACTTTCTTTCTGATCGTCAGTATGGCTTCCGCCAGGGACGCTCCACTGGCGATCTTCTCACCTACCTTTCAGAATCCTGGTCATCCTCCTTTCGAGACTTTGGCGAAAGATTTGCAATTCCACTTGACATCTCAAAGGCTTCGATCGAGTCTGGCATACATTTGTAATTTCCAATCTGCCGTCTTACGGTTTCTGTCTCATCTGTGACTTCATCCCTAACTTCATTTCTGGTTGTTGCATAGCTGCTGTTGTAGACGGTCACCGCTCTTCTGAGCTATCAATAGTGGTGTTCCTCAGGACTCTGTCCTTTCGCTAACTCTCTTAATTTTATTCATCAATGACCTAAGCTGTATATCTAATCCTATCCACTCATACGCTGATGACTCCACCCTTCACCTTTCCATTCGCTTCTTGCAGCTTTCATCTCAGCAATTACTTCAACAAACAAGGGATGAGGCAATGGCACACCTAACATCTGACTGGGCACATATCTCTGATTGGGGCAAAAGTACTCTTGTTTTTAATGCATCAAAGATTTAGTTCTTTCATCTATCAACCCGACAAAATCTTCCACAAGCGTATCCTTTAATTTTATAACAGTATCCAACTCAATCCTGTATCATTTAAAAACATACTTGAGGTTTCATTCTCTCTGGGTTATTCTTGGAAAGAACATATTCTCTCTCTTGTATAATCTGCTTCCAAGAGATTGAGTGTGCTAAGCCAACTCCGTACGTTCTTTACCCCTGCACAGTTGTTGACTTTATACACGGGTCTTATTCACCCCTGTGTAAAGTACAACTCTCACGTGTGGGGAGGCTCCCCACATACAGCTCTTCTCAACAATATGTAGTCAAAGACTTTTCGTCCCATTAACTCTCCTCCTCTTACTGGCTCCCTTCAATCTCTGTTTCTTCGCCGCACTGTTCCATCTTTATCTCTTTTCTATCGCTACTTCAATGGTCACTATGAACTGTCTGCTTGCATCCCTTCACCACTATTGGCGGGCGCGTATCACCCGTCTAGCAACAAACTCTCAGCCCTTTTCTGCCCAACTCTCATATGCATGAGTTAACCGTTACTCCCAGTCCTTCATGTATGCAACAGGTCAACTCTGGAACTGTCTTTCTCTGTCTGTATTTCCTACTGCCTATGATGTCCAGTCTTTCAAACGTAGTGTGTCCAGGCATCTCGAAATGAACGGATCTTAAATTGCTCCTATGCTTTTTTCTGTATGTAGGGGAAACTCAGGAAACACGTTTGACGATGGAGCTTTGAGTTCAGCGTGGGTGTTGTTGTGGCTACGAACGCTGTCTTTCAGGGGGTCGTTTACGCCCAAATAAGGAAAGAGAGACGCGGACGGTCATGCGCATCTGGCTGGCAAAGTGTGCTACAATACTTACTATTTTATTTCATCTATGGAATTTAGTGGTGGGTGGGTGGGAGAGTCACCAAATATCGGGAAGGTATTACTATTATTTTCAACCTGAGGATGTCTGACGTATGGCAAGAAGAGAGAGTGAGAAACTGAATATTATAGTGTGGGACTATTTGATGTGTTAGGTGCTTATGAGTTTGTCCATTTAAAGAGATGGGTAAGTGAGATTAGAGAGTGTATTAAAAATGGTATGTATCACACAGAAAAATACATTGATGTGGTTCGGATTAAAGTGAAGAGGAATGAGAGGTTGAATTTTGGGGTGTGTTCTGATACAAGTTTATTTGATTTTTCTACTAGGTAAATAAACCGGTTTCGTTCGGCTTGAATAAACGAATATACCCCGTAACCTTTTTTACCAATGTGTTTGACCAGAGTTGCTGTATACCTGCACATGCGTAGAGACATAGTAAGAACGCCAAAAAATAAAAAGCCTGAGGTTACACGGAAGTCAGTCTCGGCCATTGTGCCATTATGTAGGTGGCAGGGAAGATAATCACAGTACCTCTTCCTTACAGATTCAGGATGCGTATTACACATTGACATTCTCATGTGTGTTATCATTATCGCTTGAATATCGGAACAGTTTGCATCAATTTACACCTTGATATTGAGACGTCATATGCAGAATAATTCGCCATTTAAGTCCTGTTAATCTTCACAGCCACGTACAACACAACCTGGTTACGACAGGGTTGGAGGCAAATGAGCCTTTGTTTTTGCAGACATTCCTCATATTCAAAAGCACAAAATGGTATAGATAGTTTTAAGCGGGAAGTACACAGCCAGAACTGAGTCAAACAACATGATCAGTTTTTGAGTTTTCCGCATATTTTGTGTTGACATCTTCAGTTAATGTGAAAGACATACAGCAACGTTAGTAACAAAGGTTAAAGTAAAAGACAAAGAAAATATTCATGTTTACTGAATGGGACGAAAAACCAACTTGAAACAAACTTTTAGATGTTTCTTCAAATTTTGTAATGTCATCTTCACTGATTGTCACAGAAATATTACAGGATAAATGATAAAGGCTAAGATAGAAACAGAGGGGAAAACTGATGCTTCTTAGATTAATTTGTCACAACTACCCCTAAATATTTCTGAGTTTTGGATTTGCTGTGGATAACATTAAAAGGCACATCGCAACGTCTGAAAATAAATTTGCTCGTCTTTAGTATTTCTATATCATTTCTGCTGAGAGTAAAGTTCCCTGGAAGCACTTCAGTACCTGATACAACCACTGTTTACCAGGAAGTCAGGTATTGTCTGTGTACGGTATCAGCGTTAATGATAATCTGGCCTATTGAGACAGAGCTTCGCACCTGCAGACAGAACAAAACTGACGTACGGTAAAGCATAAAAAAGGGTGGTGTGTTTTGGGGCGTTAAATTGGCTTGATGGCAGCGTGTAGGCCTTGCGATGCTCATGTGACCTTAGTGTAGGGGTCGAACACCAAGCCTTGACGAATATTTTAAGGTACTGATACTATGTCATTTCATATGCATGTATAATATTCACACCATGTCAGTTCCTACCGATGAAATGCAGAAGCTGGGACACTCAGACATAGCCTTGCAACACTATTATAGCACTCGCATCAATCTCACTCCAGACATCGCTTCTTCATAGGTCGGGGAGACAGGGTATAGTTGACAGTTTCTATATTTTTTTCATTACATCGAGAGTTAGAGGTGTCATATGACGATTTTCTGTTTTCATGAAAGAAAATATGTGCTTCTACTGTAGAGTAAATAAATGAAAAACATTTGATTCTTTTCACAGGGTTATGTAAGAACTTGTGAGGTTATGACATCCTTAACATTTTGACTTAGCTACGGAGAAATCCATTACTCACCCTGGAGTAAAATGGTACATGTATTACGAGAGCCAAATATATTAATATTTTAATGTCCCCAATATGAGTGTGGTAACATGTCGACTTACCGGATTCTTAACAAGCAGATTAATTCACTGTCATTTACTAATCACCATCCTAACACTCATTGAACTTTAGCTTTTCTTATCACTGACACAATCCCGTCATCACCATCACCAGCACTTACTGATTCGCTCTCTAGCTTCACCTTCACCAGCAGTCATTCCATCACTGTCACCAGCACTCACTGAATCGCTCACTTGTTTCACCTTCACTATTCAGACAGGTAGATAGGCAGACAGAGATAGACAGACAGACAGTCATAGATAGGTAGACAGGTAGATAGATAAAGAGTTAGACAGATAGAAAAGGGTGGGGAGACAGTAACTGATAAAACACAAAAATCACGTATTGTATAGAGTTACGTAAAGATCACCCTGACCTGCACCACACACGTCTAATTAGTAACACTGAATTACTCTGTACAAATCTGTCACACGTTTTTCAGTCCTTACTGTACACAGCTCGCTCTTTCTGCCCTCCATTTGTAATACCAGTCCATGGTTTAAATGGTATATGAAAAGTTTGGGACAAGTTGTTAGAGTTGTTTTTGAAGGAGGAAGGTTATTAATGTAACAATAACCCATAGCAACCGATTCTGGTTTTCTGTACACTTACTTGGCCATTTTCTGTCTACAAAAATGACACCACCACCATGGGCCTTTGCTCTGTAATGGCATTTTAACGTACATGGTGCCACTCTCCAAGCGACTCAGTTACACCTTCAAGTGATGCAGATACAACAAAATAACTTAGAACATAGAAAAAAATATGTCGGTCGATTTCATTTTTTAAATCCTAGCTCATATTGAACCGAAACCTATTCGTTGCCACTTCGGGCGCCTCCTCTGTTTACAGGCAGCATAACATGGCAACGATCACAGCACCAGCCAATGACTGGAAATATTTAGGATGAAGCAGCTTGGATATGTAACGACTTGACACGGACTCCCCTACTTTGCTAGCTGTCTTGGGGGGGGGGGGAATAATTCTGCCGACCACTCTCTCTCTCTCCAAAGGAGTACGCCAAGGGTATCATAGAACTTGAAGTTACAAGGAAGTAGATGTTACTGAAAAATACGTACATCAAAGTATAGGCGATTGATATACAGGAGTAAGTAAGGGACTTCAATAAATCGGGAAAAGTAAGTGTGGAGACTGGAGATCCTTTTGTTGCCTGGCTTTCCTCACGAGACGAGGCGCCAGACTGGTGATGAGTAGATACATAAAAAACTGTACGTTACGGTGCCGAGAACCTGCGTCATGGGACACAGTGCCGCCACTATTGCCACGATATCATCTTAAGCCACAAGTTTATCTATGCGTGCTGATGTCTCTTTTCAAGACGTACGAATTCTTGGGAGTTTCGCTTTTTTCACTACCTTAAACTAACGGATGTTCACTGATATCACCTAACCTTCAGTCCTCGCGGAGTTTCCCAGTCGATGAAAAAAATCTTTGGCTTTAGACAGAGTACAAAAAACAAGATTCTTCCATGGATTTAACCCTCCAGAGCCCAGAGTTGGTGCACGTAAGAATTTATGGGTAAGGTATTGTCCTTCGCCTCCTGGATCGCAGTCACGAAACTCAAAGATCCAAGCCTTAGGTTGGCCTCCTCAACTGATTTTTGGAAAACAACAACACACGGTCACCCTCGGATGACACTGGTCTCAAGAGGGTTAAGGAAGAAAATACACAAACAGTATTTCTTGTTGCAGGTCACTCTCCCTTGCTATCCAGGACTACCCTGAATTTAATCATTGCTATCTTCAACAAATTTTATTCCGTTTAGGATTGGCCAAAGGGACTCGACCCGACACGTCCAGAAATAAACTGGTCAGGAGATGGGTTTAGGGTACCACTTTTCTTGTCTCATGCACCACATGCGAATAAAAGGCTTCGTCCCTCAGAATGCTTACATAATCCATGGTCCGTCAATTCCGGCAACACCCAATGCCACCCACATCACGTGAGACTCGGAGTCCAAAGGGCGAGTCATCCCACCATCATAGTCTCCCAGGCTTACGGCCACCGCTGTTATACTGGGTTATGTTTACCGGCCAAGTTAACAAAGATACGATCGATTGTCTGTCATAAGGTTGAAATGTTTTTGCAGGTAGAACATGGGCCATGGGAAGGTTCCGAATTCTGCTTTCCTTGTCATTCCTGCGAAACTAAATACTCGATTACAACAGGGGACGGACTGCAAGTTGGTGAAATTCATGGCAAATTTGTTTAGTATGCAAAGGTGAGACAACTGGAGTCCATGGTCCCTGATGTATGGATAAGAACACAGTGTATCATTAATATTCTCGTCTGAAACGCTATGGTGACTGGTTTAATGAGTAAGGTGTGGTAAAATCAGCTATAATTATTTTGAAAAATATGTAATCCTATATTTCTTATTAAAACCTGAGAAGGCATTTCCTCAAGTACGATGATACAGTTTATAGTTCATTCAGCCTAGAGGATGGGGAACGTTGTCTGACTTAAGATTTAAGAATTTTTAATAAATTCCCACTACAAACAATTCGCAATAAGTCCATACACCACAGCGCGCGCACACACACCCACACACCCACCCACCCACACACACACCCACACCCACCCACCCACACAGCACCATGTTTACATCCCGAGGGGCAGGCAAAGGGAGGATAAGGGACATGGAGATAGACTTTTATTGCCGTTTTATCATCCGCGCCACAGAGGTCAGTCGTCTTAGGGTACATCTGATTACACAGCTGAGCGACACTCCCGCACGCATGATATTATTTGCCGTCTTATTTTTCTTCCACTAGGGGCAAAGATTAGTCAACCCGTTCCCTGAGGCCCAGCAATCCTCCTATGCACTAACCGATCCCATTATTTACCCCATCGTTTGGAGCTTATGTATACAATGTTCTGTTACACTTTTTTCCTCTCTCATACCTGTCATGACTAGATTATTTATTCCTTACAACCTTACTGACTGAAGGCACACACACCCTCGCATGTCACCTCTTTTATGCTAATGCTCACCGTCAATACTGAATATATACTAAGACTGTCACGCTCAAGGCTGGTGTGGCAGTATTACCGTATCGTTTCCCCCCCCCCCACCTGTTATTTCGCTCTTTATCCTCTCCTAACTAAGGGTAAAGACTAGACAACCCTTTCCCTGAGGCCCAGTAATTCTCCCAGTGTGTGATTGTTGGTGCACTGTCACACGTTACCGCATTAGAACTGGTATCATTTCACCTGTGCTGGAGCTTGTGGGAATATCTGCATCGGGAATTGGTGTGATATTTTTAGCGTAATACTTTTATGACATGTTGGTGGGTCTTGTAAATGACTACCGCGTTTGCCCTGCTAACGAAGATCCCTGAACCCTTTTAGCCCAGTTGATGGCTAGATTAGAGAAATAATTTGACTGCTAACGAAGAAGATTCAGTCCTCTCTCATAACTAATACTTCACATTATTTTTCAATCCCGACTTTGTATTCTAGTGACCCAGATCCTTCAGGTGAAAGTAAACCAACTATATTAATGCTTCCAAGCCAGCAAACTTTTCTCTGCTCCAACTGGGACTGCTCTCGGGACCTTATGACCAGCAGTCCACTCCACTGCTTCCTGACTATCACACTTATTTACCACCATGGCGAAATAAGCAAACGAAGGCTCATAAGCAAAAATTGTCCCTGCCAAAGATTACTGAAAAAAAAAAAAATCAGCATCAAGATGTATTTTAAACACTGGAGGTCATAGGCAGAGGGAAAAGTGTAGTGGAGGAAAATTGATCCAAAGCTGACCAGATGTGTGAATAGACTGAAAGTGAAGGCAGACTCATTTTCCTTGAAAAAAAAAAAAAAAAAACGGATTACGAATGAATGTACGTAGAGGGGAGTTGTTTGACTGACTAGAAGGAAAGGACATACAGCCAGAGAGTTCAAAAGAGCCGTCCGTGTTCAGGGTGACATCAAAGGATAAAAAGAAAGTGATGCAAAGCTGCTGCGAAGAGGGAGAGATTAAAGGGGGACGGCGGGAGGAAGTGTGTTGAGATGAAGATCCTTTGTGAGTGTGTGTGTGTGTGTGTGTTAGAGAGAGAGAGAGAGAGAGAGAGAGAGAGAGAGAGAGAGAGAGAGAGAGAGAGAGAGAGAGAGAGAGAGAGAGAGAGAGAGAGAGACCAAACAGGCAGACAAGTATACCAGAAAGACAGGCAGACAGACAGACAGACAGGCCAGAAAGACAGCCAGAAAGACAAACAGACAGACTGACAGAAAAATATACAAGAAAGACAAACAGGCAGACATACAGACAGACAGACAGATGGACAGATATACCAAAAAAGACAGACAGGCAGACAGACACACAGACAAACCTAAGCTGAACAAATTGGTCTGGGAGCAGTAAGAAAAAACACGAGAACGAGTGAGAGGTAGATATGTAAACAGATAGATATACTGTAAATTAAAAATTAATCGGCAGCCAGCGAAACCCATTTTTCTATATTTTTTAAGTTAAGGATAAATAAACTGCTAGGAAGACTGACAGGCAGTTAGTAAAGTCGTGAAAAATGAAATGTTAATACTTTCGTTTAGATTTTTATTTCATTTTTTTTTTTTACTTATGCGTCTGTAGTCGTAGATTAAGCAGTCCGTTACCTGAGCTGACACTAGTCCTTTAACAGGCAAAATATGATCTCCTAAACCTTGCCATGTCACGTGCGGTATCCTGCCACAATGCACCTAATAACCTTCACTGCAGGTTCTGTTGAGACTCGTGAAGGCCAGAATTTATTACCTCCTCCAACGAATTTGGAGGAGGTTATTTATTCACTTTATGTCTGTTTGTTTGTTTGTCCACACGATATCTCCAAAAGCTCTCAATGAATTTCAATTAAATTTTGTGGAATGGTGGGCCATGGGCCAGGAAAGAATTGATTAAATTTGGGGGCGGATCCGGATCCTATGCATCCCGTTTCCAAAAGTTCTCAATGACTTTCAATGAAATTTTGTGGAGGGCTGGGCCATGGATAAAGAAAGAATTTATTAAACTTTGGGACAGATCCAGATCAGGATCTGGATCCTATGTATCCCGCACAACATCTACAAAAATTTTCAGTGAATTTCAATAAAATTTTGTGGAAGAGTGGGTCATGGGTCAAAGAACAATTGACTGAATATTGGGGTGGATCCGGATCTTATGTATTCCACACAATGTCTCCACGGATCCGGATCGGGATTCTTTTACGGATCCGGATTCTTTTAATGACAATGGCATTGGCGGAGGCATGCACTCTATGATTGCTTTTTAGTTTGAACCTTAACCTGGCGGATACAAGTCATGGATGTACGAAGCACGCTTGTAGTACTCATTAACATCTATAAGCATGCAAACGTTCATTCGGTTCCATCCATCCGTTGAAGAGCTAGAGGATTTGAAATATGTGGAATGGCCCACCCAAGGTACAAATTATAGGTGGTGCTGCCAGTGACAGGAAGTGTCTCGACACTAAAAGTCATTTCTCTATGGAAGTACTCCAGTGCAATATTCCACCCAAGAATTATGGCCCTGAATTAATAATCTTCGGAGCCTAAGCAGTTCACTTGAGCAAGGTCGTAATTTTGGCGCTTTTTCATATTTTCTACACCTGATGACCTTTGACCCCTGTCCTATGGATATAGGTCATGCTTGTACGAAGCACACTTGCTGTACACATTAACGTCTATAAGCATGCAAAGTTTCATTAGATTCCACCTACCCACCGTGGAGCTAGGGAACTTGAAATTTGTGGAATGGCCCACCAGAGGTACAACTTCTAGGTGGTGCTTCCCAGTGACTGAAAGCGAGTTTCAACACTAAATGTCACTTTTGTATGGAGATACTCCAGTGCAATATTCCATCCAAGAATCATGGTAATGGTTTAATAGTCTTCGGAGCCTTATCATTTCGCTTGAGCACAGTCATGATTTTAGCTATTTTCACCGTTCTTGCATTTGATGACCTTTGACCCCTGACCTGCTCAATGTAGCACATAAGTGTTCAAAAGAAAGTTGTAGTACAAGTCAATGTCTATAAGCATGCAAAGTTCATTCAACTCCATCGGGCCGCTGAGGAACTAGGGGGTCATTTTTGACAACTAGTACTGGTTGCTAGGGTCGCTGAGGCCAGTCCTTTGCAGGGTTGCTTCTCGAAAACTAGAGGAGAGAGAGAGGAATATGGATGGCACACTTCGGATTGGGAATGACCTGAAATTACAGCTAAAGTAGTCAGAGCTTTCTACGCCCGTTAGTAATGCTTTTACAGCTCAAACAGTGAAAAGT
>JAGKTI010000304.1:107412-119934 GCA_018397915.1 Birgus latro
TGTGTGTGTGTGTGTGTGTGTGTGTGTGTGTGTGTGTGTATTATTTCACTTGCAAACCGGTACCACAGCAGAAGCTTATGCAACGTGCGATTGGACGAGATGGATGAGGTACAGACGTGAGAAAATTCGCCGACGGTCATCTGCGAGCACCTGTCCTGCCTTCCATATTTGTCATTCTTCCATAAGGACAGAGAGTATTTGTCCTTCTCATACTTATTTACAGTGTTTTCCGTTTTCCTCATTCTTCCATTAGAGTATCGTCCTTCTCATTCTCTTTCAGTGTGCCTTCCATATATTTCTGACACAAACATAGGTCAGATGGCATATTCCAGAGCCACATCCAGCAGAAATGTGTCGGCGAACTTTTACTCATGGCTGTACCTGTTGCAAAAATGTGTCAGTGGCAATGAGAAACATTTTTGGCTTTAGAGGAATTAGAAGTGACACAAAATACAGCTGTTTTAATCTTTTCAACAGAACAACATATTTTGTTAGTCCGATCCATAAAAGCCAATAATCCGACATATTCGATGGTCATCCCCTCCCCATGAAACGGGATCTCAGGTACATTTTGTAAACTGAGTAAAACAGCATATTATTGTATATCATAATGATCCGATTCGGTATGTTTGTTTGGTTGGTAACATAACAGCAAAAACGGCGCAATGTAGCGGAATTTTCGTTAGAGCAAGGTACCGTTAAAATGCTCCAACTTGAAGAAGAAAACAATTTCCAGTCCACTCAGGGCACCGGTTCCCGAGCTATGACTCATTTCTGGGTTTTTGACATTGAGTTGAGGCCACCGAGGGCGGCCTTTAAGCGAGTACAACTAAAAATGAAAACAATACCCATTTTGCACTAACCTGGCCAATAATGTCACACCATTGTCATAGCACTTCTTTATGACTAGTACAGTATTACTATAGCATTTTATAA
Source organism: Birgus latro (assembly GCA_018397915.1). NCBI lineage: Eukaryota > Metazoa > Arthropoda > Malacostraca > Decapoda > Coenobitidae > Birgus > Birgus latro. The sequence continues at coordinate 108,349 of JAGKTI010000304.1, forward strand.
TAACTTACCAGTCTTGAAGGGGAGAAGGCCAGATTAGGGTGAAAAGGGAAGGAAACTCAGGTCTTGTACACAATGCCCGTACAGATGGATGCAGACTGCCCACACTTCCACATTTCTCATATTGTGTAGACTGAATTAACTGTCATTCACCGTCACTGTCATCAAAAATGGTTTCTGGTGGCTGTGGTGTCACGTCTGGTATAAAGAGTCCTCAGGTTCTGGGGGATGGGGTCCTGGAGGCTGTATTGCTGGATGCTGAAGCTATGTGGGGGTTGGCTGAGAACGTTGATGCTACAAATACATCGGAGGTCTCTGACTCTGTGTAGAGCCTCTTGGCAGCAGGAGAGAGCACAGGCTTGAAAAACTGCGAAATCTTAGCCTGGATCTTTCTTGGCTGCTGCAGCTGCATTAGCTCGAACCTGATGGGCCGCATGAGCTCATCTATGTACATAGAGGCTGTAGAGAATGTACAATGGAGAGCAACAAAGCTGGTGCCTAGCCTAAAAGCCCTTTCCTACGAAGAAAGACTGATGAAGCTAGATCTATCCACGCTGGCATACAGGAGATCCCGGGGCGACCAAATTGAAACCTATAAAATCGTCACTGGTATATACGACAGCGATTGCACTGAGGGTCTCTTTGAACTGAGGGAACTTAACACTACATGGGGGAACACTAAGAAAATCTACAAGTCAAGAGCTAGGCTGGATCTGAGAAAGTTTTCGTTTCCCAACCGTAAAATCTACAAGACAAGAGCTAGGCTGGATCTGAGAAAGTTTTCGTTTCCCAACCGTGTTGTTAACAACTGGAATGAGCTGCCAGAGTGGGTGGTGAGTGCTGACTTAGTTGAAAAGTTTGAGTCTAGGCTAGACAAATTTTGGAAAAATCAAGATCAGAAATATAACTACAAAACACGGATCAACACCACACGCAGCCAACAAACAGTGTTCAGGCTGCCATACTGGAGCCACAGGCCCCCTAGGGCCTCTTCCAGGGAACCTTCTGTGAGTATCTGTGAGAATGCCAAAGTGTCAATACATGCTCCAGGTAAATATATATTTTTCACTGAGTACAATGATACTTTAATTACAAAGGAGAGGATAAATACTGTTCTTTCACCAGCCCTTTATATTATCTTTTGCCAGATATGTACTACAACTTTTTTAATATAAAATGCAAAATCATTAAAACTGTACTGTTGAAGTCTGTTAGTTTTATGCTGTGGTACTCATCAGCATGAAATAAATGACCCTAATTTAAATTTGTGCCAATGTTATGTTTCATTTGTAGTGTAAAAATTAATTTCAAAAATAATATTGACAGTTTTGGTATATACTGTCAATTATGCATTATATGTAAAACTTTTAAACATATATAGGCTGTGCGTATGTGAAAGGCCTATAATATTTAACGCGATTAATTTGAATCTTATTTTCATTTCTGTCGGAAATTACTTTGTTTTTATAGCAAACCAAGCTAACCCAACCAACCTAACTTAATCTCGGACCTTACTTGAAGATTAAGAAGAGAAGGTAACTGCAGTAGGCCAATAGGCCCATGCTAGACTGCTCCCACAGGAGTGTGACTCATCTACCCTGCCTGCAATAGCCCATGCAGGCCCATGCTAGGCAGCTCCCACAAGAGTGTGAATAATCTATCCTGCCTACAATAGCCCATGCAGGCCCATGCTAGGCAGCTTCCACAAGAGTGTGACTAATCTACCCTGCCTAGAGTAGCCCATGCTGGCCCATGCTAGGCAGCTCTCACAAAAGTGTGACTACAAGAATGACAAATAATATACCGGTATGCCACCTATACCTGTCATATGTTTATCTAGCCTATGCTTGACTCTTACTAAAGAAGGGGCAACAACTGCATTACTGGGTAACCTATTCCATTCATCAACTACTCGATTCCCAGTCAGTGTACCATAATCCCTCCTCCCTTGACCCCACGTCAGTAATTTACTGATTACTAGGACAATTTACATGTGCTGTATGTCAGTTCCAGCTAGATATATTAGCCTACACATATTTACCTTGAGGAATGCCCCAGTGAACTTTCACTGGGTGATCACCAAACAGTGATAGAGATTGCCTTGTCTGAGATGTGGTTTCGGTCTCCCGTATTTGAAACTGGTGAATTTCTCCCTTATATGGTGTAATCGTCCAGCCTCAAGCACTATCTTGTTCCTACAGATCTTGTTGGCGTTGATCCAGATTTCTGCATATCAGACAGTTCAATCTCTGACAGCCCCGTCTAGACAACCATTATTGCGAGGAGTTTGCCGTCCAACATGGAGTCGTAAACAAAACCACGTGATTTCTGTGACGTCACTGGAAAAGGTCTTGTATGGAGAAGGGGCTTTCTGATGGAATGGATAGCGCCGTTTAGTTTGTGTGCCCGCTTCCAGGGGCCCAGGGCGGCACTGATGATGTTTATGCACTACACCAAGGCCACCGGGAAACTTGACTACACCCACTCGCCATGCAGGCGAGCTCAGTGGTTGCTCCTCAGCCTCTGTTCTTTGGCCAACTCAATACAGAAGCGCCTAGGGGTGTGACCACTGAGAGCTCAGTGGGTGCGATCTATGTATCTGTCTACCTATTGCCAGACGCCTCAATCCGTAAGGAGTGGCCACAGACAAATCGTTTACATGTAGCCCTGTCTGCTCCATTTCACTGCACCCCCCTGTCTCATTTACCTTAGAACTCCATCCCTTCATCTCATCCTTGGCCTTCCTCTCCCTCTCCCCCCCTTCGCCTCACTCACATACACTCTCCTCTTTAGTCTTTCGATCTCCATCCTCTCCACATGGCCAACCCACCTCAGTGTATTTCTAACGCTTTCTATCACATCCACATCCGCACCACAATGCTCATTCACTTAACTCGTTTGTCAGTCTGTCTCTCCATGAAACTCTACATGTTCCTCTCAAATAACTTATTTCCATTGCCCTCACTCTTGACTTGTGTCCTTCCAACAAGGTCCAAGCTTCACTTCCATACGTTAGAGTCGGTATCACTGTACAATCATGCAGTGATTTTTTTTACTTCCATGCTCACTTCCTTATTTCTTATCATTGCTTTTGAAGAACCAGCAACTTTTCTTCCCTGTTGTACCCTTTCAAGAATTTCATCCTCTAAACTTCCATATTTACTTATCACACTATCCAAGTACTTAAATGCACTCACATTTTCCATTTTCTCAACCAACCTCACTGTGCATTCAGTGATTTCATTTCTCGAGGACCATAACATTACTCTTCCCAACATTCATCTTTAGAGTCCACTTCTTACATACCCTCCAAATCTAATTCACCAAGCCTTGCAGTTTCCCTTTGTCTGCACGTAACAGAACAGTGTAACCAGCAAACAATAGAACAGAAAGTCTCCAAACGCAGCCCTCTCTCGTTAGGGCCACTCCAATATCCATGGCCCTACCTTGTATTTCTTTTGTGACCCCATCCATATACAGATTGAACAGCATGGAGACATGACACATACATGTTTCAATCCAACATTCAGATAGAAAAAAAATCACTCAGTTCACTATTCACACACACACACTGCAACCTTGGCATCGTCATACATACTCTTCACGATATTCAACAGCTTCCCATTTACTCCATGTATTTTTAATATTTGCCACATTCTTTCTCTCTCCACTCTGTCATATGCTCTCTCCAAATCCATGAAGGCTGCACACAACTTTTTTCCCTTCTCTAGCAAAGTTTCCACCAAAGACCTAAGGATAAATATCTAATCTACACAACTCCTTCAGCCATCCATCCATCCATCAACCAATCCCATGTCGCCCAGTGGGGAGCGTAGGAACCTGGGGATAGGCAATTTGGTCCTGACATTTAAGATGAGAGTGACTAGTCTCACTCATCCCTGAGTGGCATTACATGAGCATTAAACTCCAACCACTCCTTGGATATAAATCTACACATGCTCAATCCGATTGGAGCACCTTAATTACCCACTAAACCACCAGGTGCCATAATTTGGTAATATGGTTACCACCCAGCGAAGTATTTTTTTTTTTTTGGTGTACAGGAAACCATTTGGCTTGTCACTAGTGTAGAGTTACCCATAGGCAGAAGGAAGAGGAAGGACTGAAGGAAAAAACGACAGAGGAGGGAGTGTATGTCACCCGTAGGCAGAAGAACGAGGAAAGACTGAAGGAAAGAGGAGGAAGGATGGAAGAGAGGAAAGGGCAGAAACCCACAGCCGTACTACATCGAGTGAGTGGATGGTGAGTGCCCCCTCCTACCTCCCTGTTCTTTTCCAACTAATTCATTTGTTATTTCCCTTACTCTGTTAATAAGTATCCTACCATATACTTTTCCTATTACACTGAGAAGACAAATACCCCTATGATTATCACACACTTTTTTCCCCTTTCCTCTGTGCAGAGGAATAGTTATACCTGACTTCAAATCGTTCGGGACTCTACCTTCCTCCCAGGCCATTCTGCACATATTCCATTCTACCACTACCTCTCCCCAATGCTGTAGCATCTCACCACACACTCCATCATTTCCTAGGGCTTTCCCCGTTTTGACTTTCTTCTTTGCTTCCACTGATCTCTTCCTCCCTTCTCACTTCTCTCCTTCTCCCAGCCATTCCCCAGCCATGTGTGCACGCATTACTTTCATTCACCATGTGTAACAATTCCTTAAAGTGTTCTCTCCATCTGCTCACTTTTTCTCCCTGCTCCACTTTCAATCTACCATTTTTATCTTTCACTTCTCTACTAACGTCTTTTATCACTCTGTGTTAACTCCCTTTCCTCCTTCCAGAACATTTTCTTTCTTTCCCCCCCATTTTACATTCAAATTCCTTCCAAATTCCACATCCACTCTCTGCTTACTCTCCTTTACTAATATTTTCGCCTCTCTCTTCCTCTCTACATAATTCTCTCTTCCGTCTCTCAACTTCCTCCATGCCTCTGCTTCCCATCCACTCAGTCTGTTTTCTTCTTTAGCGCCACAGCTTGTCTCTTCATTCCATCATGCTGTACCTCGCACCCCCTTTCGTCTTCTCCTTATCCCACACACCACCTCGCATGGTGCACGCATTTCTTCCATGAATATCTTGCACACACCTTCCACCTTCCCTATCTGCTCCAAATCATATTTACCTAACTGATCCTACTCCGCCTTTTTTCCCATCCTCTTACATTACTCTCATTATCATTTACTATCATCTGCTGTCATTTACGGTATCGGCACCAAATCGGCAGTTACTTGGGAAATATAATTTTTTCACCATACAGGTTCATACACACCTAATTATCTGAAGTCCGGTCAAATTTTTTTGTTTAACCATTAATAAATAATAAAAATCAGCATTCAGAACTAAAATTAAAATTAGCGGAAGGCCATTAGTTAGATAACTTGCCTTGACAGACTTCCATTTTATATGATTATTATTTTAAAGTGCAGGTACATTTATGTGCACTTTTGATCAATATTTATGGAAAGTAGAAGGCTGCCAAAGCGTGTTGGCGATCTTTAAGGGAAGATACTTGCTAATTTTAGCACATTTTTGCTTTATATCCTGATATTTCTATTATTAATAGTTAAATTAAAAACAGTTTTTTTTATTAGTTTTTAAATAATTTGGTGTGTATGAACCTATATGGTGATAAAAATTATATTATATTACACAAATGAGCCGATTCAGTAAGTGACCACCGATTCCGTAACCATAATAACTGGAGATTAGGAGGGGTTGGTCACGTTGGTGAGGTTAGACGATTAACTTTTTAGTGTTCTGGTCACCTGGTGTTCCTGTGCTTCGCAGGGGTCAGATCCAGCCATGACAGAAGCAACACCTGTGGAGGGACAAGGCGAGGAGGTTCCGGAGAGACGAGAAAAGAGGAGGAAACCTGGCATTATTTACTTGTCTTCCATCCCGCCTAACATGAATGTTGCAAAGATCCGAGAATACTTTGGCCAGTTTGGAGACATTGACAGAGTGTTTTTGCAGCCCTCTGGTAAAGGTATTCATTAAATCAGTTCTTCAGCTTGGTATTGTTTTGTTTATTATTTTACCAACCCACTCATAGAAGATACTTATGGTGAAGTTTATGGGCATTACCAAAAGCTTACCAGCCCTGCTCATTTGTATGTTATAGATTTCTCGTAGTATGATGCTGAACATTTGCAGTTGCAGCATTGTTCTATTTTTAGACTTATTAGAAAATTAGTTTTGATAAAGTTTTTGTTAAACACACTTTAAGCAGTAGAAGCACCTTATCATATTACTTCTTCTTCCTGATAGTCTGTTATATTCATCTGATAATTTCTGGGGTGGTAATTAACATTTCATTAATTCATATTCATATGGGGATCACCTTTCCATATTTTCTATTTAAATAAGTCTCGCAGGTTACTTGCTATTTTTCCTGGATGGACAATGGGCCCACCAAGACAAAAAGGGGAGAAAAAAGTAATATGGTGGTGGGATGAGGGTGTAGAGGCTGCAGTTATGGAGAAAGGAAGTCTTTTCTGGGGATTGATAAAAGGGTGGTAACAAAGAGGAATACCTGGCTGCTAAGCATAGGGCTAGAAAAGAGGTGTACAGGGCAAAGTCTGAGTCTCAAAGGCTTGATATTCTAAATAGTGTGGAAAGGAAGAATATGATATTTAAGATGGCAAATTAGATGAAGAGGGAGAACAGGGATATTATAGGTGAGCAGTGAATGAAGAATGGTGAAGGAAAGATAGTGGTAAACATCGGGAATATTAGCCCTAGATAGGTAACCTGGGGTCTCAAAAATCCCAGCCCTTGAAAATTAAGTTTTTCATATATGAATTTAAGGCCAAGGGATCTGTCCATCTGTTTATCTTCCTGACTAGTGAAGTCCTTCACATGGATGATGGGATCATTTCTGGAACTGGCTTTGATTATGCTATTGGTCAGACCCCAGGTTACCTGTCATGTTGCCTCATATGGCATTCCTTGTGTGCAGTTCATTTTCAATTGCTGTGTCAGATGCAATGAAAAAGATAAAAAAATAAATATGCAAGAATTTTGCACTTTGTAATCACTGCGAGAGCAGACTTTCTTTTCGATAAATAATATAATTTAGGCTATACCAGGAGGTAGACACATGTACTAAATTTTATGTAGTTTTACCCTTGCTGGGAATGGTAAAAATGCTTTCCTTACTACTTACAATCTATATCACTTATTCTGTTCATTGGATATCACATTTACAGTTCATGTTACATATTTTGCATAATAAAATCCTAGTCATGAAAAATACCGCAGTGCCACCCAACAAAGTAGTTTTCCTCAGGTGTGATTCAGGTTTTCTGTCATTATTGCTATGCTGGTTCAAGATATTTACAAGAAGCATTTTACATATCAGCTTTGCACTTACATTATTGCTTTTTTTTTTTTTTTTTTTTTGTGTCCGACTCTGGGCATAGGCTTCACAGCCTGCTATCAAGGCCCAGCAGTCCTCCTACATACCATACACCTCTACATGTCACCACTTCGGCGCTAACACCCACCGTCCATATTGAATACATGCTAGGGCTGTCTCATACAGGACTGGTGTATTGGTATTAGCAGGGGTATTCTTACGACATGTCGGCGGGTCTTTTGGTAGATCAGTAAAGCACAGTAAAGCCTGATACAGTAAAGCCTGATTTAATGAAATTCAAATCCTTAAACTGTTCCCTGCCCCAGCGTGGATTTGAACCTGGGTCCATCGGGACTGCAGACCACCTCTCTACCGATCGAGCCACCGCCTCCCCCTTACAAATTTCACATGAAATGCACTTCATTCAGTGCTGTTTACAATCTCCCAAACACCTGTGCTTACAATTCATGATCTATGTGATACTCTAAAAAGCATTCTGGATGAAGTGGTATTTTGCACTTAAGGCATTCATAGTGTGTTTCCATTCATGCCTTTGCCCGACATTTTGTTGTGGAGCAGACGTGGCATTGCCTGTAGATCACACATCTAGCAGGTGATCGCCCCAGGGGCACGAGAAGGTGACGTGTGAGGCGGTGCGACGTGGCATCTACGTTTATGTAGAATATGACTTCCACCATCTCCCTCACATCGAACAGTTCCTGACTTCTCAGTCTCGCCGTCAGAGGAAAATGTGTCTTGTTTGTAGGCACCACCAGCCTCTTGAAGCACTTTGAGGGTCTTTTCAGACGTGCCAGATCAGGCAGGGTAGGGGAAATGTGATTCATCACTCCCTGCGTGGTAACTTCCCCCTCTTTCAGAGGACATTTTGTCACTGTCACTTAGACTGGTCGCTGTCATGTCCAAAGCACACCTTATTGCACTATCACAGCCCCTTTGGCCTCTCCTTCAGCAGGAGTTTCGCGGGGGTGGATGACGCAAAGGGCGTGCCTCTGATGGGGACAGAATCAGACTCTGGGAAATCAGAAGATATCGCTCCTCAACTGGCCAAGGTGCAGGACAGACTGAACAGTGCTTGCGTCCCTGAGCAGACATCTGTCCCAAGCCTTTGGTGGCGAGATAAAACGTGAGTCACTTCAAACTATGGCGGGAAACAAGTTGCGGCATTTGACGTTGCCTGGCGGCCTCAGGCCACTTGAATCGTGACTGCATATCACGTCACCTAGTGCTTAGGAGTTAAGGAACATGATAATAATGGGGGAAATATTTCAGCAGGCAAAGGTAATTACCACCTTGAAAACAGTCAGAAAAATACAGAAAACATACTAGAGGAATATGAAATGAATTGGTAAGGTTTTTCTGCTGCTTAAAGTATAATGTACATTGACCATTTTTGGGTGGGCTCCCAACATTTTTTTTTTCTCAGGCCTAATTAGTGGAGGTTTTCACTATGATTTTACTGGTGCAAATGTTTTGTGTAATTCATAGCAAGAAGGAAAGGGGGATTAATCAGCCTCTAGCTGCATCCATTGTCACATCTACGTTTAAAGAGTCAAACTTAACGAATTCATTCAACCCTTATTCATGTACCTCTCTGATTTAGACAAACCTGACACCATAGCAAAATTTGGAGTCGATGTGTGAAAGAATAACGACAGGACACCTCTCTGGCCTTTTTCTGCTACACTTGCAGCCTCTTGGAGTCCTCTTGTCCCATTGGTTATCCCTTGCTACATGACCTGCCTACCTCCATTGTTGTCCTTTTATAACTTCTATAATGTCTTTGACTTTAGTCAGCTGTCATGTGATTGATCTCTTCCTCTCTCTCAAGGATATTCCAAATGTTGATTTTTCCATTGCTCTTTGAGAATGGTTTAGTTTGTTTTACATTGATTTTGTCAGTTTCCAGATCTCACAATGGTACATCATAGCTGGGATCATCATCATCATCATCATCATCCGGACCTCCTTTCCCACTCTAGGGCAGAGTGAGAAGTAGCAACATCCAGGTAGCCCAAGTTTGTCCAGTCCAATAGGCCACACATCCGTTCACTCATCATTCAAGCCCCGGAATCCTGTCTCTATCAAATATGCCAAAATCAGTGATCACATTCTGTAGCTTCACAAAAACCTATCTGATAGAGCCAGTCCAAATGCTGTCATGTTAAAAAGGGGTGCTAAATCCCTGATCATGCACTTCCTCTCACAACGTTCACCCAACCAGCTCGATCTTTTGTTAGTCCCCTAACCTCACCGACTTCCATACTTCTCTTCCTCACACACTGATCCACCATATCCCTCCACCTTCTTGGCCTACCTCGCATCCTCCCTCTTTCAGATTTGCTCAGATATATTTTTTTCACCACTCTGTTGTTATCCATTCTCTCAACATGACCATACCATCTCAGTACACTCTCTTCAATTCTGGTGTTCACAGACTTCCTCAGTCCGCATCTTTCACGAATCACATTATTTTGTATCCTATCCACTCTCTGTACTCCACATAACCTACATTCCTCAGCAGTCACATCTCCACACCTTTCATTCTTGGATCTTCATTTTCATGCCACACCATAGTCTTGCATCCATATGTTAAGTTGGCACTAACACTCCTTCATGTACAGTAAGCCTCGTGTACCTGCAGCACTCAAGCCTCTGTTTCTTATCAAGGCCTTCATAGCACCAGCAACTTTCCTCCCTTGTGTCAGTGTACTTTCCACTTCTTTTGCACTATTTTCCTCCCTTTTCTACCTCTGTACCCAGGTATTTGAACTCTCTCACCAATTCCAGTCTCTCTCCAGTCACTGTAACATCACACTGGGAGTGACCTTCTGTCTCGATAACCATCACTTTTCACTTTTCTACATTTACTCTTAAGGCACGACACTGACAGACATCAGCAAAACTCTACACTATTCTACCAAGTTCTTGTCTGGTATTTGCAAGTAGCACTGCATCATCAGCATACAACAGATTTGAGATATTTCACCTGTCACCGTTCATTATGAACGTCATCCCTCTTTCCATTACTCGTGTTTTTACCTCTCTCATCACCCCATCCATATATATATGTTGAACAACTATGGGGACATCACACAACCTTGTTGCACACCCACATTGATCATGAACCATTGACTTAGGTGCCCGTTTACCCTTACACATGCCTCACTACCATCATAAAAACTCTTGATGGCACCTAGCAGCTCACCATCTACAGCGTACATACACAAAACCTTCCACAATCCTTGTCTGTCTGCTTTGTCGTGTGCTTTTTCCAGATCCATAAATGCCATAAACACCTTGTGTGCAGAGATGATTAAGTGTAGTGGAGGGAGTAGAATGAAGTGCTTGTTGGAGATACTGTATGTAAGAAGGCATGGATGAGTGAAACTGTGCCAGCAGAGTGGAAAAAAGCAGTGATTGTACCCCTGTACAAAAATAAAGGTGAGCAAAGTGAGTGTAAGAATGATCATAATTATCATGGGTTAAGTTTATTGAGTATTGTAGGGAAGGTATATGGAAGAATTTTATTATAGAGAAAGTATGAGAGATATTAGAAGTCCTGGTGAGTGATTAACAGGGTGGCTTTAGGTGTTGCAGAGGATGTGTGGATCAGATATTTGTAGTGAGAGATTGTGGAGAAGGCTGGGATTATACATTCGTTAAATAGGCTATATAGCTACTTTTCGGTTCATGCATACTGGCAAGCTATTTTTCATGATGTCTCTGGGTGTACTGAAAGCTTTCCATCTTGTTTTAATGTCTTTTTACTTTATTTTCATGGTCGTTCGTTAGTTTAAGTATTTGCGCTAGGTAATTGCATATACAGTAGCTATTGAATTTTTTAAAGAACTTCATTTCCTTTGTGGCAGCTGGTGGCAGCCATCATCCACTCACTTGATGTAGTGCTGCCTACTTCTTCCTTCAACTTTATCATTCTTTCTCTGAGTGTGACCTCCTGTCTTCCAATTTTTCCTGTCTTTCCTGTCACTTTCTTTTACTCTTATTTCCTTTTCAGGTGCCTTTGCATTGAGCGACAAGTTTACTTGTTTTCTATAAACCAGGAAACCATTTACTGCTGGGTGGTAGCCTGACCATATAACCAACCCATTCGTGTTTGCTACGTGTCAACAAGTGGGTTGGCAGAGGGTTAGTGCCCCTCTCCATAAAACAACTATGCAGTAT
>JAGKTI010000304.1:134517-149678 GCA_018397915.1 Birgus latro
AACAGTGAGGATATTAAAGATGCATGGAGAGAGCATTATAGCCGGTTGTTGAATGAGGAGTTTGATTGGGATAGGGAAGGTTTGGAGCCAGCTGATCCAGTGTTTGGGCCTTGGATTAAAGATGCATGGAGAGAGCATTATAGCCGGTTGTTGAATGAGGAGTTTGATTGGGATAGGGAAGGTTTGGAGCCAGCTGATCCAGTGTTTGGGCCTTGGCCTTTGATTGACGCTGCTACTGTGAGTGAGGCAATAGGCAGGATGCGGGTGGGGAAGGCGGCAGGTGTGTCTGGGTTGACTGCTGAAATGTTGAAGGCCTCAGGAGATATTGGGGTGAGGTTAGTCACTGACCTGATAAATATGATTATATATGAGTGTGTGGTCCCAGATGATTGGCTGAATAGTGTAATTGTAAATGTGTACAAAGGGAAGGGTGATGCCCTGGAAAGGGGAAATGACAGAGGTATAAAGCTCTTAGATCAGATAATGAAAGTAATGGAGAGAGTTCTAGAAGGTATGATTAGAGAAAGAGTGAATATCAGTGAGATGCAGTTTGGGTTTATGCCAGGCAGGGGGACCACTGATGCCATATTCATTGTTCGACAGCTTCAGGAAAAATATATTGGCAAGAAAAGGGAATTGTATTTTGTTTTTGTTGATTTGGAAAAGGCCTTTGACAGATTCCCTAGAGAGGTGGGGAAGTGGGCAGTAAGAAAGCTAAGGTTGGAAGAGTGGCTGGTTAGGATGGTTATGGCCATGTACGTGGGTGCTCGCACCCAGGTAAGAGTGAATGGAGTTTTGAGTGATGAGTTTCCCGTGAATGTTGGTGTGCATCAGGGGTCAGTTTTGAGTCCCTTGTTGTTTATCGTGGTGCTTGAAGCCCTCTCACGCGACTTCAGAGATGGACTCCCATGGGAGATGTTGTATGCTGATGATTTGGTGTTGATTGCGGAGAATGAAGGGGAGGCTGAGGAAAGATTTAAGAAGTGAAGAGATGGTATGGGGTACAAGGGCTTAAGGGTAAATGCAGATAAAACAAAAGTGATGATATCTAGGGTTGGTGGCGGTACAATCAGAGAAGAGGGAGAGTGGCCATGTGCAGTTTGCCACATGGGTGTGGGAAGTAATTCCATCTTGTGCAGTGTTTGTGATAGATGGGTGCACAAGAGATGTAGTGGTATTAGAGGTAGACTGCGAGATAATGCTGATTTCATGTGTGCGGTGTGTTGGGGAGAGCAGGTGGAGATTGTTAGGCGTGAGAAGGTTGAACTTGCAGGTGAGTCTCTTGAGTGCGTGGAGGAGTTTTGTTATCTGGGAGACATGTTATGTGCCGGAGGTGGGGCTGGAGTTAGCTCGGTTGCTAGAGTGAGAAGTGGTTGGAAGAAGTTCAGGGAGTTGTTGCCTCTCCTGACATTGAGAGGACTCTCCTTATGTGCTAAGGGGTCTTTGTATGCAGCATGTGTTAGGAGTGTGATGCTGTATGGTAGTGAGACCTGGGCAGTAAAGGAAGAGGATATTCGCAGGTTTAAACGTACAGAGATGACAATGATTAGGTGGATGTGCAGTGCGTCCCTGCGTGCAAGGCCTGGGGAGGCTGGGTTTACGATAGAAGAGTTGAGAGGTAGGATGGGACTGGAGTGTATTGGTGTTGTGATGAGGAGAGGTAGGCTGAGGTGGTTTGGACATGTGGAGAGGATGGGAGATGATAATTGGGTACAGAGGGTGAGAAGTGTTAATATTGGGGGAGGGGTTGGGGGGGGTAGACCGAGAAAGACATGGGACTTAAGGGTTAAGGGACTGAATAGGGAGGCCGCCAGAGATCGAGCAGCGTGGAGAGCCGCCATTAGGTGACCAAGGCCGACACATGCAAGCATGTTGGAGCCTTCAAAAACGAGAACGAGAGCGGCTGAGCAGATGTCACAAGAGGGTAATGGAGGGGAGGTAGGGAGGGGAGTCTAGAATGGGAGAAAATGACTAAATTGTCAACAGTGGATGGGAGTACTGATGACATTAGCAGCTCTGACTATTGTTGGACATTGGCAGTGCTGATAGATGATACAAGTCACCACCTGAAAGCCCGGGGGAATTAAAGATAACACAGAGTCACTCAGGTGTCGCCCCGCGGTATAATCCATTGCACCCAACCGTCACGAAAGTGATGACCTGCGGTGTAGGGGTTAAGAAATCATGTTACAGAAAAATCTTCATCAACTTTTTTAAAACTGTCATCTTTATGTTAATATAAAATGCATATCTTTGTGTAGTATGTGTTCAAAAATTCAGGTAAACCAAGTGAAGAAAGTTGATATCTATCAGATCTTTCTCATGCCATTTTGTTCGTGTCACTACAAGACCTGTCCATGAAGTAACCAAACTTTTTAAATAGCGCACCAACTGGCTGGTGTAGTGTGATCGCAATGGGAGTGTTGTGTAGTGGTGACTTTGTGCATTAGTCTAACACTAGCCACATCACACCACGTCACTTAGTCACCGAGATATGCGCACTTGAGTGAATGTGTGTTTAGTGCTCTGGCGAATTTTCTTCTATCTCTTCAGTCATCTTAAATTGATGATCATTCATGGTGGATTTCAGCTTCGGGAACAAAAAAAGGTCTGCAGGTGACTGGAGGGTGAAAGTCATCTCGTGCTTCATGAATAAGTCACGGATAAGGAGTGACACGTGAGCAGGTGCATTGTCATGGTGCAGCATCCAGATTTTGTATCTCCACACCTCAGGTCTCTTCCTTCACAGTGCCTCCCACAGACACTTAAGGACATCTAGGTAAAACTCCTCATTACCTGTCTGACCATGTGGAACACATTCATGATGAATGATGCCCTTTCATTAAAAAAGAAAAGAGAGAGAGAGAGAGAGAGAGAGAGAGAATCAGCATCATCTTCACATTTAAACAAGTCTGATGTACTTTTTTGGTCAAGGTGATGATGTTCCAGTCAACTATGACAGCTGCCTTTTTGTTTTGACAATATTGCTGTACACCCATGTTTCAGCACCTGTGGCATTTTTCAGAATGTAAAAGTTTTCCCAGTGTGAAACAGAATTTCACACCAACATATTGCTATTCGAGATCCCCCATTGTTCAGCTTGCAACAAATCACCAAGTGCACAAAACACATATTGACTCAAGCACATGTACCTCATTGATTAAATGACGTGGAGTGATATGGCTAGTGTTAGACTAAAGCTGTAAGTTTCCTTCGCACAGTGCTCCCTAGCAACTTCTGAGTGCTACTAATTCAGTATGTGGATGGACAAGGGGCCCTCCAAGACATGAGGTAACATGGTGTTGGGATGAGGGTGTAGAGGCCACAGTTAAGGAGAAAAGAAGGCTTTTCTGGGAATGGAAAAGGGGCAGTAACAGAGATAAATACTTGGCTACCAAGCATAGGTCTAGAAAGGAGGTATACAAGGCAAAATTTGAGTCTCAGAGACTTTTACTGCATAACCTAAATAGTGCTGAAAGAAAGAATATGGGATTTGAGGTGGCAGTGGCAAGTTGGATGAGGATGGAAAACAGGGCTATCGTAGGTGGCAGTGTGTGAAGAATGGTGAGGGAAAGGTAGTGGTGGACAGTGAGTTTCTTAAAGACACCTGGAGAAAGCATTATAACTAGTTGCTGAATGAAGAGTTTGACTGGAACAGGGAAGGTTTGTCAGCAGATTCAATGTTTAACCCTTGACCTTTGATTGACGTGGCTACTGTGAGCTGGGCAATGGACAGAATGCAGTTGAGGAAGGAGGCATATGTGTTTGGGTTGACTGTTGAAATTCTGAAGGCCTCAAGGGATGTGAGAATAGGTTAAGTTGCTGAAGTGGGCAATGAGAAAGTCATGATTGAGGAGTGGCTGATTGAGTAGTGCTTGCACCCAGGTGAGAGTGAATGCAAATTTGAGTTATGAGTTTTCCGTGAATGTTGCTGTGCATCAGGGGTCAGTCTGGAGACCCTTATTGTTTATCATGGTGCTTGAAGCCCTCTCATGTGACTTCAGAAATGGATGCCTGTGGGAGATGTTGTGTGCCGATGATTTGTTTACTGCAGAGAATGAAAGGGAGACAGAGAAAAGATTTAGGAACTTGAGAGAAGGTATGGGCACAAGGGCTTGAGAGTAAGTGCAGATGAAACAAAGGTAATGGTATCTAGGGTTGGTGGTGGTACTGTCAGTGAAGAGGGAGTGTGGCCATGCGAGGTTTGCCACAAAGGTTTGAAGAGTAATTCCATCTTGGGCAGTGTTTGTGATAAGTGGTTGCATAAGGGACATAGTGGCATTAGAGGCCGACTGTGAGATAATGCTGATTTCGTGTGTGCGGTGTGTTGAGGAGAGCATGTGGAGATTGTGAGGCGTGATATGGCTGATATTGCTGGTGAGTTTCTTGAGTGTGTGGAAGTGTTTTGTTACTTAGGAGACATGTTATGTGTTCTGTGCCTAGAGTAGGAAGAGTAGGAGTGGTTGGAAGAAGTTCAGGGAGCTGTTGCCTCTCCTGACACTGAGAGGGCTTTTCCTCCATGCTAAGGGATTTTTGTATGTGACATGTGTTAGGAGTCTAATGCTGTATGGTAGTGAGACCTGGGCAGTAAAGGAAGAGGATATTCGCACTTTCAAATGTACTGAAATGACAGAGAATGGGTAGGTGTGCAGTGTATCCTTGAATGTGAGGCGTGGGGGGTTAGGTTTATGATGGAAGAGTTAAGAGGAAGGATGGGACTGGAGTGTATTGGTGTTGTGGTGATGAGAGGTAGATTGAAATGGTTAGGGCATGTAGAGAGGATGAGGGATGACAGTTGGTGCAAAAATTGAGAAGAGTGAAGGTTGGGGATGGGGTTGTGAGAGGCAGACTGAAAAAGATCTGGGACGAGGTCATAGAGTGTGGCCTCAGGGATAAGGGACTGAAAAGGGAGGCTGCCAGAGATCAAGCAGCATGGTAAGTCGTCATTAGGTGATTAAGGCTGGCTCATGCAAACATGTTGGAGCCTTCATAAACAAAATGAAACAAGACAATGTATGAGTGTGTTTCCCAAATGACTGGCTGAAGAGTGTGATTGTAATTGTGTATATGGGGAAGGTTGATACCCTGGAAGGAGGAAATTATTGAGGCATAAAAGTTTTGGACCAGAAAATGAATGTAATGGAGAGAGTCATAGAAGGTATGATTAGGGAAAGAGTGAATACTGATGAGATGCAGTTTGGGCTTATGCCAGGCAAAGCAACCACTGTTTGTTTCTATATTCATTGTCCACCAGCTTCAGGAAATTTATATGGGAAAGAAAAAGAAGCTGTACTTTGCTTTTCTTGATTAGGAGAAGGCCTTTGACAGAGTCCCAAGTCCCTTGGGAGGTGGTGAAGTGGGCAGTGAGAAAGGTTGAAATCGAGGAGTGGCTGGTTAGAGTGGTTATGGCTATGTATGTGGGTGCTTGCACCAAGATGAGATTGAATGGAGATTTGAGAGATGAATTTTCATGAATGTTACGTTCATCGGGGGGTCAGCCTTGAGCCTGATATTGTTTGTCATGGTGGTTTAAGCTCTTTTAGGTGACTTCAGTTGGACTCCCATAGGAGTTGTTACATGCTGATGATTTGGTGTTTATTGCAGAGAATGAAAGGGAGGCAGAGGAAAGATTTTGGAAATGGAGAAATGGAATGGGGCACAAAGGTTTGAGAATAAACTTGGATTAAAAAAAAATTATATCTCAGGCTGGTGGTTGTACTGTCAAAGCAGAAGGAGAGTGTGCATGTGCTGTTTGCCAGAAGGGTTTGGGAAGCAGCTCCATCTTGTGCTGTATTTGTGCTTCATGGGTGCATAAGCAGTGAAATGGTATTGGAGGTAGACTCTGATATAATGCTGATTTCTTGTGTGTAGTATGTCTGGGAGAGCATGTATAGATCATGAGGCATGAAATGACTGATCTTGCTGGTGAGTATCTTGAATGTTTGGAAGAGTTTTGTTATTTGGGGGATATGTTATGCCTCAGACCAGGACAGACCAACAGGTGATGCCCAAGGACCAGTCAAAGAACATGGTATGGATTGCAACATGAAATGTAAGGGATGCAGATGGTGTGGTGAAGGAGTGAGAGATTGTCCAGGTGCTTGAGGGGTGCAAAAGTGGACATATGTGGATTGACTGAGACTAAATGGAGAGGTGAGAGTGTGAGAGAGTAGGAGTATGGATGGGGTACATGCACAGGAATTAGTGAGAATGGGTGGCAAAAGAGAGCATATGTATTGTTGTGTGCAAGAGATGGAAGGAGAGTATAAGAGAGTATGGATCAGTTGGTTCAGAGATTGTGTGGGTAAGATTGAAAGTAGGATTACAGATGAGGGTAATTATATGTGTGTATGTGCCAACACAAGATCGTGCAAGCAGAGTGAAAGAATAGTTCTGGGCTAATGTGGAAGCGTGCATGGAAAAGTTTGAGAGCAATGAGAGAGTGTTTTTGATTGGAGGTATGAATGGAAAAGGAAGGAATTTCAAGGTGGATGGAGTAGGTAGGGAATGGGGTTTGCCTGCAGAGATGGATGAGAATGGCAGTACTTTAGTGGACATTTGTGGGGGGAGGGGGTTGACGGTAGCCAGTACCCTCTTTAGGCACAAAATAATCCGCAGTTATACGAGTACATGGTGAGTGATGAAAAGGGTGGGTGGTGACCTGAATGGGTGGAAGGCAGTGATTGATTATGCATGTGTAGAGTAGAGAATGGGAAGATATACAATGGATGCAGTAGCATGCAGAGGTTGGGGGAGTGGACTTTCTGACCACCACTTAGTGGTGGTGAGGGTCAAGGTACAAATGCAATAGATGAACAGAAGGAGAGGACAGGAGGAAGTAGTCCATAAAAGAAGGGTAGAAAGGTTGCATGAGGATGGAAAAAAGGCAGATTATAACAGAGAAGTGGAGGAGCGATTGGGTAAATATGATTTAGAGGAGATGGGGGAGGTGGAAGGTGTATGCAAGATATCCACAGAAGAAATCTGTGCAGCATATGGGGTGGTGTATGGGGTGAAGAGAAGATGAAAGGGGGTGAAAGGAACAGCTTGGTGAAATGAAAAGGTGAGACAAGCTGTGGCATAAAAGAAGAAAACATATAGTAAATGGAAGGGAAGCAGAGGCATGGAGCAGTTGAGAGCGGAAGAGAGAGTTATATAGGAAGAGAGAGGTGAAAAGATTGGTGAGAGAATAAGAAGTGAGTGGATGAAGTATTTGGAAGGAATTTGAGTGTAAAATGGAGGGAATATAAGAAAATGTTCTCAAAGGAGATAAGAGTTAGAAAGGGTGATAAGTGTTCGTAAGGGAGTGAAAGATAAAAATGGTAGATTGATAGTGGAGATGGGAGAAAGTGAGCTGATGGAGAGAACACTTTAAGGAGCTGTTAAACATTGAGAATGAAAGTAATGTGAGTATAAGTGGTTGGGGAATGGCTGGGAGAAGGAGGGAGGTGAGAAGGGAGGAAGAGATCAGTAGGATGGAAGTAGTGGAAGCAATGAGAAAGTCAAAATGGGGAAAGCCCAGGAATTGATGAAATGTGTGGTGAAATGATGAAGTATGTATTAGAGAGATAGTTGTAGAATGGATGTGGAAGGTGTGCAGATTGGCCTGGGGGGAAGGCAGAGTCCTGGAGGATTGGAAGTCCGGTAGAATTTCACCCTTGTATAAAGGAAAAAAGAAGTGTGTGGTAATTGTAGGGGCAATTGTCTGCTTAATGTAATAGCCAAAGTATATGGTAGCATACTTATTGACAGAGTAAGAGAAATAACAGATGAATTAGTTGGAGAAGAACAGGGAGGTTTTAGGAAGGGAAGAGGTTGTGTAGATCAGATATTCATTCTCAGGTCTTCAGTGGAAAATTTGCTGGTATTGTGCCTGCCCTACTTGACTTATTCACTTTAGCTAATTCTCCCTTAATGAAAGTACAGGTAGTGCCAGTCAGGTGCAAGTAGGGAGTCAGACATAACAATTCATTTGCTTGAAACAAAAAAAAAAGCCGAGTTGTGGGGATTCATTTCACTACTCTAATAAGAGTTAGGGATTCCAAGGTTACTTAAACCTTCACTTCGTTTTTGCTGTTTATTCTATCTTCTAGGTATCATAAACATATACAGTATACACTAAGTCAAAAGCAATGAGTTCACTTTCCAGCGCAACAAACTCGGAGTCCATTAACTGCGATATTAACTAAACTCAAAAGAGTATGTTAAATCATACCACCTTACATTAGCATTCACCTTTTAAAATAGTCATAAAACAAAATACAGTACTCCATCTTTACGTCCCCTTCATGTGTTCAAAATTATTCTCAATTCATACACAAAATCTTTCAATTCAGCACTTCTGTTTTAACCTCAGTTACATTAAGTTACTGTCCTTGACTACCAACTCTTCTCAACACACAATACCTTTTCACCATTGTAAGGTCATTCTGCAGGGTCGACGTATCTTGCACTTCAGTTGGCTCTACACCAAGTAACAAGCAGTATGGTTTCCCATAACTCAGGAAACCATTTACAGTGGAAAGTGTTGGGTGATGGCCATATAACCATATGATGGGGTGATGTGGAGCCTACTATGGTGCCCATGTTAACTGGGTGGTGAGATGCAAATGTGGTGTCCACCCAGGAACCAATCCTCCGCACTAATCTTCATGCCTTACTGTGACAACGGTCTCTCCGCCACTTGGGAAAGTTGGTTTATTGCACAGGACAGCTGTGCAGGGGAGGTAGCTTGTGGGCAGTTGATGGGCCTGCTCAGACAGACAGACAGACTGGAGTAGCACAGCATCAATAACTAATGATTTCTGCATTTTGTTTTTGTCATGAGCGATTGGTGAAAAAGATATCTAGATCTGATGTGAGAGGTGTAAGGCTGAGAGGAAGACCACGAATAGGATGGATGGACAGTGTGAAGAGAGCGTTGGATGCGAGAGGGTTGTCTGTTGAGCAAGGAAGAGTGGCTGTGTGTGATAGAAATGAATGGAGAGAAATTGTGAATGAATAAATGATGACGCAGCCCTGAGGGGATATTCTCCTGCATTTTGTCTGATCAGCTGATAAGGTCATGTGCAGGTAAGGGGCTGGATCCATTATGATGTGGCAGGGGTAAACCAGCTTTGCTGTCGGGCCCTGCTGCGGATGTCACTGACTGCACTGCGTAGTTGACCCTCGTGCGGTGTGGTGCGGTGAGGATCTGTCCCTTCTCCCCTTTAGGGCTAAGATGCGAATGAATGTGTATGAGTGGATGAGTAAATTGGTAGTGTGTTGACCTGTCTCGGCTACCTCCCTTTTCTTGGGGGAAGCAGCCTAGGTATATAGATAGATAGTTTTTGTCATGATTATTATTATTCATAAACTAAAAGCCCCCCCAAAGGGGGGAATCACACTGGCTGCGAGCCAATACGTTTCTAGTGTGGCACAGAATATGACCTTGCTCTTGACCTACTTTCAGTAATTTCAGACTCGTAGGAGATTTTCATCACTACACACCTATAAACTTTTGTGATGATATCTTGAGCAGTTGTGAAGTTTTCATGGTAACAATCACACAGAGCTTCACCTACTTTCACCAGTTTCAAACTTATTGGAGATTTTCATCCCTACTACACACCTGTAAAATTTTGTGATGATATCTTGAGCGGTTGTGAAGTTATCATGCTAACAGACACATTCAAACAGAAAACAATACTCATAGGAGATTTCCATCCCTACTACACACATGTAAAATTTATTTATATATTGACCAGTTGCAATGTTATTGGGGTAACAGACACACAGACCTTGACCTACTTTCTCCAGTTTCGAACTCGTGATCGTCTTTTTTCCCTGCTACACACCTTTAAAATTTTCTGGTGCTATCTTGAGCGGTTGCGAAGTTTTTGTGTTAACAGGCACACAGACACACCCGGACAAATTGAAAACAATACCAACTTTGCTATCACAGCAGTAAAAATAGAGTTTGAAACAAAATCATTATTTCTTAGTGTTCGTTTTCCACTCCCCATGGGGACAGTTGTTCTAGAATTAGAACATAACCTCAGTTTTCCCATACAGTGCACAGTGCATACTGCATTGAATACGGTCATCATCATCATCATCATCATCATCATCATCTGCTTCTCCTTTCCCACCCTAGGGCAGAGTGAGGAGTAGCAGCGTCCAGACAGCCCAAGTTTGCCCACTCCAAGCAGCCACACTTTCATTCACTCATCATTATACCCTGGATTCCTGGCTCTGCCTGATTTTTGCCAAAAACTTCACCACATTCTGTAGTTTCACATAAACATATCCGACAGAGTCAGTCCGAACGCTGTCACGTTAAAAGGGGTGCCAAATCCCTGATCATGCACTTCTTCTCACAGCATTCACCCAGCCAGCTCGATCTCTTGTCAGTCCTCTAGCCTTACTGACTTCCAAACCTCTCTTGTTCACACACTCATCCACCATATCCCTCCACCTTCAACTTGGCCTACCTCGCCTCCTCCCTCCTTCAGATTCGCTCAGATATACCTTTTTCACTACTCTGTTGTTATCCATTCTTTCCACCTGACCATACCATCTCAGTACACTCCTTGATTCTGGCGTCCACAGACTTCTTCACTCCGCATCTTTCACGAATTACAGTGCTTCCTCCAATTTTGCGAGAATATGGTCGACTAAAAAACTCGCAAAATCAAAATTTGCAAAATTCAAACAATTAAATATATGAAATAAAGGCAAATTGGTCGACATCACCCCAAGGTAAGCACTTTTTCCCACTCTTTCTCTCAACTCTACCTCATAATTTTACGATGATAAATGAAACAAACACGAACTGATGTACTGTACAGTGATATTAATGAGAAAACATCATATGTTAGAAACATAAAAAAAAAAAAATGCATTTACACTGATGTGAAGATTGGCTTAGTGTACGGGACTGTTGGCGGGGCGAGGCTTGGCTACTGTCGCCCCGCGGGGCCTAAGTCATCACTATCACTGTTGGCAGATATTTCCACATCTTGCTGTGTTCTTTCTGCCTCTCTCATGAATCCCTCGAAGTCAGAATCATCACTGGGGTCATCAGAATGAAAAAGGTTAGGGATACTAGGATTGCTGGCTGCTTGGGGAGGGGTGGGAGGACGGCTGGTCGATGGGGCAGGGTGTCTTGGGGTTCTCATTAATTATGTGATTAGAGACTGCTTCCTCTTGTTAACTCCATCTCTGTGTAGGTCAGCATAAAAACGAAGGGCCCTGTCAACACCGTGGCAGGCTTGCTGAGCCCTAAATTGTCACATTCGTTGTTCACGATGGTTTTTTTCAGCTGGTCAACGACAGCGAGAATATTGGCCAGGTTATGCATCGTTAATTCTCGGCCGCTTCGCTTTCATGCTGACCTCCACAGACATGGGGTTAACAAGAGGAAGCAGTCTCTAATCACAAAATTCAAGAGACCCAGCCCCATCGACCAGCCGTCCTGCCACCCCTCCCCAAGCAGCCAGCGATCCTAGTATCACTAACCTTTTTCATTCTGATGACCCCAGTGATGATTCTGACTTCGAGGGATTCATGAGAGAGGCAGAAAAAACACAGCAAGATGTGGAAATATCTGCCGACAGTGATAGTGACGACATAGGCCCCGCGGGGCCACAGTAGCCAAGCCTCGCTCCGCCACCAGTCCCGTTAACCATGCCAGTCTACACATCAGTGTAAATGTATATTTTTTTTTAATGTTTCTTACCTATGATGTTTTCTTATTAATATTACTATACAGCACATCAGTTCATATTTTTTTCATTTATCATCGTAAAATTAAGAGGTAGAGTTGAGAGAAAGAGTGGGAAAAAGTGCTTACCTTGGAGTGAAACTGACCAATTTGTGGTCAGCACTGCCTCACTCACCACTGAACCTGTGTTTAAACACCTTCCTTTTGAGGAACTGGCATAGCCACCCATTCGATGCCTTGAAAGGTTTTGTTGGAGGATTAATGGCTTTTTTTAAGGCACGAGTGATAGAATATCTTTGCCTGCTCCTTTATATGGTGCCCATCTAATGCAACCCCACTTCCTTTTCCTTTCTTTGAATGTAATGAGCTAGATATCTTTCCATTTTTATTAGCACTTCTTTGTTGTCCACCAGCATTCTACCATCAAATTGAGCACCTCCATAGTTATTTGCTGCTTGCTTGATTTGTTCACTGTTCTTTAAAATCATTCTCACTGTTGATTCACCAACACCAAACTCCTGGCCAATAGCAGAATTACCTTCACCTGCTTTTTTCCTTTCAATCATTTTCAGTTTGGTCTCCAAAATTATTTTCTTGTTCTTCTTACCCATTGGTGCCATGATAACACTCATGCAAGGTTAGACTGCTGGGGTATTGCAAGGAGCACCACGAAATTGTGAGGGTCAGTGACCTTGGTTAGAAACAGGTGCAAACAAACGTGGTGGGGCGGCAGACCACTGAACTAGGAGGCTCAGTATGCCCAATGAACCATGACGTCATTACTCGGGGTGGCAAAGTAGTGCGGGAAGACGACTCTCCCTCCACTCGACCTCGCAAAGTGGGTGATCAGTCGCAAAGTTCATAAATGTTAAAAAATACATGACTTTTGGAACTACCTCGCAAAATTGGTGAATCGCAAAGTTGAAGGATGTACTGTACCTTATTTCATATCCTGTCCACTCTCTGTACTTCACATACATTCCTCAGCAGTCCCATATCCACTGCTGTCACTCTTGACTTTTCATTTTCATGCCACATCATAGTCTTACATCCATATGTTAAAGTTGGCACTAACACTCCGTCATGTAAGCCTCACGCAGCTTCAACATTCAAGTCTCTGTTTCTTATCAAAGCTTCATAGCATCAGCTGCCTTCCTCCCTTGTGTCATTTTGCCTTCCACTTCTCTTATATATTTTCCCCTCTTTTTTT
Organism: Birgus latro; assembly: GCA_018397915.1. Classification (NCBI taxonomy): domain Eukaryota; kingdom Metazoa; phylum Arthropoda; class Malacostraca; order Decapoda; family Coenobitidae; genus Birgus; species Birgus latro. The sequence goes on from JAGKTI010000304.1 coordinate 147,432, forward strand.
GTCACTGTACCCTAGTATTTGAACTCTCTCACCAGTTCCAGTCTCTCTCCATTCACTGTAAATCACACTGGGAGTTACCTTCTCTCTCAATAATCATCACTTTACTCTTTTCTACATTTACTCTCAAGGCACGACTCTCACAGATATCAGCAAAACTCGGCACTAATCTACCAAGCTCTTGTCCAGTATTAGCAAGTAGTACTGCATCATCAGCATACAACAAAGTTGAGATATTCCATTGATCACTGTTCATTAACAGTGCCATCCCTCTCTCCATTGCTTGTGTTTTTACTTCTCTCGTCGCCCCATCCATATATATATTGAACAACCATGGGGACATCACACAACCTTGTCGCATGCCCACATTGATTGTGAACCATTCACTTTGATGCTCCTTTACCCTTACATATGCCCCACTACCATCATAAAAACTCTGGATGGCACCTATTAGCTCACCATGTACACCGTACATGCACAAAACCTGCCACATCTACACCGTACATGTGCAAAACCTTCCACATCCAAACTGTACATGCACAAAACCTTCCACAATCTTTCTCTGTCTGCTTTGGCATATGCTTTTTCTTGATCCATAAATGCCATAAACACCTTATTGTCCTTCTCAGAAGCCTTCTCCACCATCTGTCTCACTGCAAATATTTGATCCACGCATCCTCTGCCATTCCTAAAGCCACTCTGTTCATCACTCACTAAGACTCATTCCACTCTTTTCACATCACTTAATCATCTCTGCATACACCTCATTAACTCCAGCTGCTTTCCCATTTTTCAGCTGCTTCACGGCGGTCTTCACCTGTGTGAGTGTCAATTTTCCTGGCAGTGCGTTTCTTCTCTGCACATCCCCAAAACCTGTCATGTTTACAGCCGCCCTGCTCTCTCTGTTCCCATTCATCAGACCTTCAAACATTCTTTCCATCTGGTCTATATATATATACTGTATATACAGCAATCCCTCCAAATCTGATGTAATGGAGCCAGAGGCATGTCCGGAAATTGGACCAGAGCCTTCTGGACAGGTACTTATGGACTCTAACCCAGCCTAACTCAGAAAACCACCTATATAACTCCCTACTGGACATGCATAGCACCTATTTAAGACCCTATTCACACAGATAAGAGACAGAAAGCATGAAAATGAAAATGAAGCAGAGAATGAGGAATTAGAGGTAGGTATGGAAAATATGTAGCAGTTGACAGGGTACTGTAACTCCCTACGAGACATGAACAGCACCTATTTAAGACCCCATTCACACAAATAAGGGACACAAAGCATGAAATAAATTAAATTGGAACCAGAGAATGAGGAATTACTGTAACTCCCTATGAGATATGAACAGCACCTATTTAAGACCCCATTCACACAAATAAGGGACACAAAGCATGAAATAAACTAAATTGGAACCAGAGAATGAGGAATTAGAGGTGAGTGTGGAAAATATTTAGTAGTTTCCAGCATACAGTGGAGCCCCTCAGATAGCGTTTTTTCAAGTAGCGAATCCATGGATAGCGACAGGCATGAAACTATCTCATAGTGATTAATGCTGCACAGTTAGCGTAAATCTGCTAGGCATTTAACACGTAGCGAGCAGATGGGCAGGGTTGCCAAGGTCAGACTCTGGTAACACTGATAGTGAGTGCGAGTCTATCGTCATTCAGTTCATTGACCCATGTGGAGTGAAAGTACATATCTTAAGCTTTTCTTATAACTAATCTCCAAATATCTCTCTCCTACCAAATTTTATAGTTTTAAATTTTTCCTTTACCTTTACTTTTCTCTTGGGGGAATGCCGGTATCTAGGCGATACTGACGGGTGGAAGGTGAACCTCCCCGCAGTTACCCTTAGAAGAAGAAGAAGAAGATTGTTTGTTTATCCACGCGCCGTGCATTCATTCAGCTTGTCACAGTCTCGCCATTGTTAGTTTTTTGTGACCTTCCATTTATTGTCTGGCTACTGAGTGTTCTAATATCATGTCTTCAACGTCGGGGGCTGGCCCAAGTGGTGGTGGTGGCCCAGGGTAAAAGTGACCGAAAAGGCCAGACAATACATGCATGGCGAGCCAAAGAAACAATACTGCGTGGAGGAAAAGAAAAAGATTATTTTTTGAATATGTAGTATACGGTTAACTTATTACAGTACTGAAGAAATATGACGTGATACTGATGGGTCTATCTATCTATCTATCTATTGCCAGACGCCTCAATCCCGAACGGGGTGGCCACAAACA